>JBBPBX010035630.1:0-15387 GCA_038048925.1 Garcialebias charrua
TGCACAGGAAGAATGGCCTCCAAGACAAACCAGGGTTTGTGAATATCAGAACTCGCAAACCCTGATACGTCGACGAGATAAGCCAGCGTGAATGAATAATTATTATTCACAGGAATCTGGTCAAACATGTAACTTGTGCACATGTGATACCATAAAGCATAAACGTTTCTCCAATATGACAGTTCATTTTGTGGGTGACTGACTTTATAATCTACCATACTTGATATGCAAAATATAAAACATATTGGATGCTTGCACGTCCAAATCTTTGAAATGGTCATTTTTTATTGCATCATGTCATATATTCTGCAGCTTGTTCTCTGTTTTTTCTCTTTCTTGTGAAATATTGTATAGTACTGCTTTTTTTGAGTCTTGTAATAAATATTTTTTGGGAAAAAAAAAACAGTTTTGAAAGTGTTTTGATTCCAACTAAACCCTTAAGCTTAAAGCCCCATTGACATGATTTTTTAATTTTCATAAAATTGCTCAAAATATATATCTTTTATAATTTAAATATGTTCATTTTTGCAAACAAAATGCTAAATCACTTTAATTTTGCTTTAAAAGTGATTTTGAACTTCAAGCCGTGTTTAATCATGGGAAATCCAATTACACACGAACGCACCATCTGTGACGTAACACTGGGCAGAGGGCTCTGGTCTCTTTAATAGCGGACCATTTAAAACCCGACGAATTTATCAATCTATGTGAAGATTTGAGCTATTTGTCTTCATTTTGGGAAGCAGAAAATAGTTTGGGTGATGGAACAAGAAACAACAGGATCTAATTTAGGTCTGATGCTGTATCAGACTTACCTTCATGTCGAGCTGCTCATACCTGCGCACTGTGACAAGCCCAGAGCTCTGCCCGGTGTGACATCACAGATGGTGTAATCAGATTTCCCATGATTAAACACGGCTTGAAGTTCAAAATCACTTTTAAAGCAAAATTAAAGTGATTTATCATTTTGTTTGCATAAAGGAACATATTTAAATGATAAAATATATATATTTTGAGCAATTTTATGAATAGTAAAAAAATCATGTCAGCTAAACTTTGCTCACCAAACATAAGAAGTTTAGCAGAGCTACACGATGAATTATCAGACAACAGGCTGTGGTTCGAACACTGTGACACTGACCGAGATGCACGTTGACTGGAAAATCACAGTCATCCCGTAACTTACAGGGAAACGATACCTGTTCCTTTAGACCTGAAACTAGTGGCCTCACAAGAGAGAAGGAAAACTACCTTCATGGTCGGTGTGCAGAGTTAAGAAGGAGCGCTTTGGTTCCCATGAATCTGATTCATTACGTACAGGCTCATATTGTACACACAGTGTCCCACAAAAGCTAGTGAGAGTCACAGACACAATAATACAACACCACAGAGATTGCATGTGCAATAATCAGCGTAGCAGAATTCCTGATGCTGCTGGAGTCTTAAAGGTTAAAGCCGAAGTAAAAGGGAATTAGTGTTTAGTTACGTTTTTCTTCTGTGGTCCAGAGTTTCGATCTCTGCATTTACTTCTCTCACACTTAAACCACATCACTTTCACAAACTCTGACCAAAATCACAGTCTGGAATGATTGTTTTTGTCATCAACCATAAATCCCTTTCCTGCACACATCTAGTCGGTGAGACCCCCGTGACTCTCCGATGAAATCTTGCATGTTTGCAAGACAAGATTACAAAGGGTCATATGCTTGTGTGTGTGTGTAAGCGGGGTAAACACTTGTGATATGACTTTGCATAAGGATTTGACATTTATGGCCTCAGGATAAAACATGTGACTCCCCCACCTACAGCACTGGTGACTCAAACACAAACACACACCTATTACACATCACAGCTGACATTTACAGTGAAGAGAAAACCTGAGGAAATCACAAAAAGTATAATCAGCCTTTTAAATTGGCCTCACACGCACCAGCGTGCTGTTTGTTCTTAGATAAACTACTTCTGCTGTGCTGCTTTGAATATTTGCAAGAAAAGAAAGCAAGATGGGGCGAGAGAGTTAATTTTGGTTAGAAAGAAATGAAAGATAAAAAAAAGAAAAGAAAAAACATATATAATTCATTTCATGGTGTTTCCACCTATGCAGGAACATTATTTGAATTTAGGCCTTAGGCATGGGTCGTTTTTCTAAGTGACATCACTTGTACCCCTTTACTTGAAGCTCTGGAGATGAACGTTTTGTCAGGTGTTGATTCCAGCACTGCTAAAAAGTGTTATGATAATAAATAAGTAAACCACCAATATTACATCAGATTTGTCCAAAATCAAGTGATTCTAATGTTTTTGTTTGTTTGTTTTTACACAATGACTATGATTAATTTAAAATACTTGAATATAATGATTCATACAAGATTGATTATTATTTCAAAGGAGCGGTGACATTCTGGTAAAAGACGTTCAGCATCACTGGATTTTATTTTAGTTAAAAATTAAACTACATTTTTTTGTACAGAATAAAAATATTTTATTCTAACAAGGAAAATAAAAAATAGCACAATTTATGAACTGAAACTGTATGTGCTTCACATAGGGGTGAGCTTCTGTCCAGTTTACAGCAACTTTTTTTTGAGTTTGTTCATTTAGATTCCGAGTGACACAGAGAAAACAAATTGTGTAAAGAATGGTGAAAAATGTGATTTGTTTATCAAGTTATGGGCACAACTCACATTCTCAGGTCCTGCTGCCAAAAGTAACACTTTACTTTGCTGACATCTGCTGGTTACTGTGGTTAATTTTAACAATACAGTACAGTAAAACAAGCTTGCAACACAAGCATTAGGAACTCAAAGACAACATATAATAAAATAAAATCAGCAAAAAGGGAACTTTTTGTTTTGTTATGATCATAAAATTTCCCATCAGAAACCAAATTGTTAACATAATTGTGGCAATACTTTACAGTCAATGCCTCTTGTATGTGTTTCAGTATTTAATCTTGTTTAATACATGTATTAGGGGCATTGTGCACTGCTGTACGTTAAAAAGCAACAAAAGTTGAACAAATGAACTAAATCCTTGAATGTTAAATGAAAAAAATTAAAGGAAACAAAAAGTAACAACAAAAATAACATCTATGAATGTCATATTGGTGCTATATAAATAAAATGAATTGAAGTAAAAATATATATACTGTATCTGTATGCCTCTTTTATGATTGCCTATTGTTGTCCACCGTTGTCATCATTCTTTGTTTGTAGTCAGGTCTCTCTTGTAAATGAGTCCTCAAGGCTCAATGGGATTAACCTGCCTAAATAAAGGTTGAATGAAAATTCTACGTGGTTTAAAAGCTAAAACAACTACCGTCTTTTCCGCCGTACACGTCGCATCAGTCCAATTCTGTTCAATAAAGTGGAAAAATCCATAAACGTGTCGCTCCGCCGTATACGTCGCATCTATTATGCGTCACCGCTGATGCGTCACGTATGTTACGCGTCACCGCTGACAACCCGGAAATGTGGGCCGATGTTTTGCCAAAAATGGATTGGCTGCCAAATGGCCACAGGAGCGTGCACGGAAGGACTTTAACAAGATTAACACTTAAAAACAATTATTTGTTTGCTGACATTATAAAGGTGTGTCTGAGCTGAATGTTTTCTTAATAAATGAACGTAATGTTCAAATCAGCTGAATTAAAAAAAAGAGTTTCTCTGTCTCAAGTGTGCACGCACAACGAGTGGAAACGCTGCATTTCTTTAAAATTTAACAAGATAAACATCTAAAAAATAGATTTGTTTGCTGACATTATAGTAAAGATGTGTCTGAGTTGAACTTTTCTTAATAAATGCACTTTGACGGTTAAAACATGGCAAAATGAAGCAGACGAAATAAAGCGTCTTTAAAATTACTATATGCACACTCGCCCATAATGATGACAGAAACACCTATTCATTTATTCATTTTAATTCAAACCCGTTGAATTATTCATCCTCTGTGTCGCTGGTGAAGAGTTCTGCCAACTCCTGAGAAGGTACCGGTAGTTGATGCAGCTCAGAGCACTGCCTCCTCTTCCTCCTCCACGTCCAGCAAACATCCTGGCCTTCCTGAACCCTGACGGATGGATTCTTTACTGACTGAGGTCCACGCTTTATCCATCCATCTGAGGACCTGCTGGAACATCACGTGGCACATCCGTCCTGTAGCCGTGAAGCTGTTGCTCTACGTCCACCATCCACTCTTCCCAAAGGCGGTGCAGAGCTGCTTTGAAGCTCCGGTTCACTGAAATGTCCAGAGGCTGCAGCACTTTTGTCAAGCCTCCCAGGATGAAGGCAGGAATGGAGTTAAACACTTTAATTTTATCTTTAAATTGCAGCATGATGTGCGCGTACATGCTGTCCATCCAGCAGGACTTTTTTTGCTCTAAAATATCCGTACACATACAAGTACAGGTACACCGGTAGTCGTCAAAAGCCTAGAGGGCCCTTTAGAGCCCCTAGTAGCCGAAAGTGGGACTGTTTCATTTTTTCTGTCAGAATGAATGGAAACGGTCATATCTCAGCCAAAAACGGGTCTAAAAATATGGGGGAAAATCCATAAATATGTCGCTTCGCCGTATAAGTCGCAGGACATGCTACCTAGGCAAAAAACTGTGACTTATATGCTGAAAAATATGGTAAGTCAGATATGAATATCTCTACAGTCTCAACAGTGTGTACCTTCATGCACTGTAGAAGAAAATTATTCTATAGATTTAGAACAGCAACACAAAATGTTTTGCCATCTTCATATTTTCATCTGGATCTGGGAAGATTGGCTACTAAAAATGTAAAATCCATCCAAAGGGTGGCAGGAAAACAGTGAAAAGATGCCAAGAAGACATCATGTTTACATTAATATTTTGAATGAATTAATAGATCAACTTTTATGTTCTGAACTGTTAGACGACAGAGATGAGCTTTACAATAGACACAAGGTTATAAAAGGAGGAATAACCTTTTCAAAGTATTTGATAGAGCAATAAGGCTTCCCCTTATCAATAACTCTGAACTGGATTTTACAACAGCACTGAGCTGTTCCAGTTTACAAGAGCTGTCAAGAAGCAGGTCCATATTCTTGACAGTAGAATAACTGCATGGAGCTTAAAAAATGGAATTATTGCTGGAGTTTATGAGGTGATTGGATTTTTAAAGTCTAATTATTTCTGATTTTTTTATTTGACTGAGGTTGAGAAAGCTTTACTTCACTCAGGTTTTTATTTAATTTAGACAGTTCAGTAGTCACAAATGTATTTCAAAGGGCTGTAGTTGGTACTATGTGTAGACTTGGACATCATGTACATCTACCGGTGTATGAATGTCTGAATGAATGGGTGGATGGCTGGTATTGTAAAGCGCTTTGGGGCTCCTCACAGGGGGCTGGAAAGCGCTATATAAATAAGCTCCATTTACCATTTAAGCTCCATTTATCATGAGCAAAACATTTAACAGGGATTATGTGCAACCTGTAAAATACACCCCATCAGGGAGAACAGCAATGGACCCAATAGGGATCCCCGAGTAACTCCATGATAGCGAGAGACCACAGAAGAAAAATGACTCCTTAAGAGAAAACAATTTCTCATTTTCAGGTATGCTGATCAAGGACAGGTGTGGCTGAGGGGTTAGAACAGTCTCCCAATGGGAGAGTTGGGGGTTCAGTTCCATCAGCAGTCACACGTTGAAGTGTCCCTGGGCAAAACACTGAACCCCTCATTACCTCCAATGTGTGTCCCATTGGTGTATGAATATGATCTAAAGCAATGATCAGTCTTTACGAATACAGATTAGCTTGAGATGTAGTATAGTGCTGTATGGATGTGTATGTGGAGGTAAATGAGGGCACAGATTGTGTTGTAAAGTGTTTAGAGTATCTTGATAAGATAGAAAAGTGCTATATAAGTACAGTCCATTTACCATTTATTTCAGTCCTGAGTGACATTAGGATATTATGCTAAAAATGATTTTCTCTAAAACTTTAGAAAGAAAATGTACAGTTTATGTAAATTGTATTCATTTTTCCTTCTGTAGTTTAATAAAACAGTTAGGTCACTTTTTTGTCATGAGCGGTGGTACAGCAATTTATTTAAAAGTATCTCACAGTCTGATCATAGACACATAATATTATAATAAAAATACTTGGACAAACAGTATAAAAAATATCGTGAAATTTTGAGAAAAATCTAAAGAGCCTTTAAAAACAAGCAATAATGAAACCGCAACAGCTACAACAAAATTTGATTGTTAATAAGCAGCACAAATAAAATAGCCCCTTTGAAACTGATCCCAAACATCCACCATTTCTTGTACCGGTACTTCTACTGAGGTGTGTTCCCATAAAAAAAATACACTGATGGTCACAAACACATAGAACCGCCACACCCCTATTTTACTCAGTATTATCCATATATGCTGGTGAAGATTCTCAGTCATCCAGGACATGATAAATCAAAAAGGCGTTCAATTCAGGATCAACTGGACTTTATTTGTAACAGATTTCTGTTACAAATAAAGTCCAGTTGATCCTGAATTGAACGCCTTTTTGAATTATCCATATAGTTTATGTTTCACTGGCTCATTAACCGTATTATCACCTGGTATTACTGTGAGATAATTCTTTGAATATGATCTTCAGGAATCATGAGAATTGCTTCCAGTTCCAGAAAATAAAGTATTTATCAGCATTGTTAATCACTTTGAATTGCTTCAGAAGTTGCTGTTTATGCCAGTGTCTTCCGACAACAATGCTCTTGTCCCCGGTACACTACGATGTCGGGAAAGCAATAACAAGTTGTGGGATATGAAGCCAAACGCAATGGAAAGCACATGGCTGTAAACAGATAAAAGCTGATAAGCAGAACAATATGGTAAATTACCTGGCACTGATGCAAGGGTGACGCTTTCTGTTCGGTTTGGCAACTCCTTCAAACTTTGAAGATAAAGAATGTTGCACTAAAATCTTACTAGACAGGCTTCATTTTTGTAATAATCAAGTTTTCTAGAGATACAGAACAATCTCATGAAAAGATTTGAAGCACAAACAGAGCCAAGAGACTGCAAAGACAAAGGCCAGTAGGGAGTGGTGTACCATAGATTACTGCCAGTAGAGCTGAAGAACATTAGATAATGAACCCTAAAGGCTACAGATGACCACAACAAATATTTAGTTTTAATGAGCTATTTTTAATGCAGCTAAGACAAGCTGCACAAAGACTGTATCACATTTGCTCGTTGTATTTAATCGATGAGCATGTTCAAATTGCATTGCCAGAAATTGCTGGAAGAGTTTTTAGATTGCTCTTAATTTTTCAAACATTATGTTTTTCATATCAAACACATCACAAACTCAGCACAGACAGAGAGACAGAAGTGGTTGAAGTGATAGCGCGTGGGCCTTATTGCACGAGGGTGAACTGGGCTGTTCTCAGACTCTGTGTGGTCTGGGTGTGTGGTCTTCAGCTGATGGGCAGGGAGGAGGATGGTAGAGCCCTGTGTGTGTGAGTTTGTGCTCATGTGCTTTGCTTTGTGCCGTTCAGCAGACCTTTTCATTCAACCTTTATTTAGTCAGGTAAATCTTATTGAGCCTCATGGCTCATTTACGAAAGCGACCTGCTAAAACTAAAGAACGATGAACAGCAATGGTAGAATTTCCTTAAACAATAAACAATAGAAAACAAAAGAGAAAAAACAAAAGAGAGAAATACATTTTTTTTTAACAAAGTATCAAAAAACTAGCAAAACATTATAAGGTAGACGTATAAAATCAAAGACAGGAACAAATCTGCATTGGTTTTTGCCAGGATTCCAACAGATTCTGAAAACCATTTAGAGAAGTCAAGGTCGAGAGCTTCAGATCTTTTTGTAAGATATTCCATGAAGCAGGAGCAGAGTAGGAGAAGGCCCTTTTTCCAAGTTCAGTCCTCACTGACGGAACACTGCAGGTAATCATGTCCTGAGAGCGCACGCTGTAGCTGCACTCACGCAAAGACATGTAGGAGGAGATGTATGAGGGCAGCAAACCAAGAAGTGATTTAAAGATGAAAATGTACCAGTGGAAGAGTCTGCGTGAGGTTAATGATGTCCAGTTAACCAGTGAATACAGGGTGCAGTGGTGGGTACGATAATCACAGCCAGTTATGAATCTTAGTGCACCATGATAGACAACATCCAACATCCGCAGGGTGCTTGTAGGAGCATTCATGTAGAGAATGTCACCGTAATCAATGGAGGGAAGGAAAGTCACAGATACAAGGCGTTTCCTAACATTCAGTGTTAGACATGATCTGTTTCTGAAAAAGAAACCCAGTTTAACTTTCAATTTCTTCACTAGGTTTTCCACGTGGAGTTTAAAAGAGAGATGTGAATCGACCAGTATACCCAGATATTTATAGGAATCAACAAACTCAATAGGGACACCATTTGAGGATAAAATCAGAGGAAGATCTGTTGGAACCGCCTTCCTACTTGAAAAAAACATCCCTTTTGTTTTATCAGCATTTAGGACAAGTTTGAGACGGAACAAATCTGACTGGATGATGTCAAAAGCGGATTGCAGTAACTGGAAAGCCTTAGCTACTGTTTTAGCTCGGCAGTAAACAACTGTATCATCAGCATAGAAATGTAAGGATGCATCAGGGATGCAGTGACCTACATTAGCTATGTAGATTGTAAAGAGGGTTGGTCCTAAAACTGAGCCTTGTGGTACACCATTTTTAACTGTTAAATAGCTGGAAGAAGTACCGTTATGTTGAACACATTGCCTCCGATTGGAAAGATAGTTAGAAAACCAACCGATGGTGTGATCAGAGAAACCGATTTCTGAGAGCTTATGACACAGGATGTTATGATCCACAGTGTCAAAAGCTTTAGACAGGTCTAAGAAAAGTGCAGCACAATAATCCTTAGCATCCAATGCTTC
Organism: Garcialebias charrua; assembly: GCA_038048925.1. Lineage (NCBI taxonomy): Eukaryota > Metazoa > Chordata > Actinopteri > Cyprinodontiformes > Rivulidae > Garcialebias > Garcialebias charrua. The sequence goes on from JBBPBX010035630.1 coordinate 8,908, forward strand.
AACAACATCATTCAGAACCTTCAGAGAAGCAGTTGTTGTGCTGTGTTTTTTCCTGAAACCAGATTGATGGAGAGGTAAGATGTTAAATGAGTCCAGATAATTTTTGATCTGAGAGTTTATCAGTTTTTCTAGAACCTTGGCTAAGATGCAGAGTTTAGAGATCGGTCGATAATTGTTCAGTGAGGTGGGGTCACCTCCCTTCAGCAAAGGAAGAACAAAGGCTGTTTTCCAAGCATCCGGAATGGTGTTTTGGCTTATGGACAGATTAAAGATGTGGGTCACAGGGACTGTGATGATATGAGCAGCCAGCCTTAAGAAATAAGGTGGAAGTTCATCTGGACCTGCAGACCTGGTCTGAAACATAAGCACACAGACCTCAGCACCTCATGCACTTTCAGGACCTGAGAGACCTCTGGGTTCAAGGATTTCAGTGTTGCATGGGTTTTTAAAACCATTTATGCAGCATATTTTGCACAGATGCTTTATTCGGGGTTGCACTGATGCATTGTTTCCTAAAGTTTTATGCAAATTTTGCAATAGATTTTCCATGAAGATTATTTTTAAAGGCATGTGTAACAATTTTAATTATAGAAATGGCATGTTTGATTAACATCAGAAGAATATCCAATGCTGAATTTGTCTCACTTTCCCCCCCTTTTTATTATTTATTTCACTGAATAATTCAGTAGAACAAACTAATTACAATGCAATAGGCAAAATAAATTAGATGTTTTACCTCACAGTCATCCAACGCTATTTGCACACACATATTGAGCCACAGGACTGCTCTATGACTCCACACAGCTCCCACGGCAATCTCATGGGAAGGCTTTGTCATGCTGCACTGCTGAGAAAGCGCCACAAAAATATAAATACAACCTCGCCACATTTCAACCATGTAAATAAACAAGGCCACCCAAATTTCCAATTAGAGCTTGTGTTGACAGCAGGAAATGGGGCAGAAAAGAAGAGAACACACCTTCTTCTTGACCATCCGCTCCCAAAAGAAGTCCAGGTCAGAGACAAGACAGCACTTGGAACATCATCAGATTTGCAATGGATTTGCACATTTAATGCCAACATCACTATTCGTCCAAACCAGTAAGATTCATTCTTAGTGATGCTGAGTTCAAGACCTCGCTTCTTTAAAGCTTAAGTATGTAACTTATTTTTTAAACATATTTCTTCACTCTGCTACTATCTCCTGATATATTGATGTTTGACAGGTAATCTCTGAAAAAAACTATAGTCCTCTGGCGTCTCCCAGTGGTAATAAAATCATTTATAAAAATCACAGTGCCCCGCGGTTAACCAGCCAATAAAAACAGAGCTTCTAACTTCTCACGCTCCTAACCCCCCACCCCCGCCAGCCCGCAGCAGCCGCAGCACGTTCTCATTCAAAGAATTGCAAAGGGATGCAAAACTGTTTTGTATGTGACACAAATGTATTAAATTCCCCTTCTTCATCCCTGATCTGGACTTTTCTTTTGTTTTTTTGCCAAAAGTCAAGTGATCGCTTCTTCCTTCACTGACAGAAATGAGGAAATGGATTTGTCACGAGCAAATTAAAATCATGTCCAACTGCAAGAGGCTCTGCAGATTTCAGGGTGTTTTTGTTTTGCTGGACCAGCGCTCCATGGTTTTATTTTATTTTTTTAGAACGTTTTATTAACATATAAACACAGAATATGCAGCGGCTCCGAGAGGACATGCAGCGGAGGCAGAGCTGATCTCAAGTTCAGTAGACCACGGGGGAAAAGAGCCATATATGGCTCTGAGGTGGAGGGAGCAGAATGCTTTTCCCTGTTGAAAATTTTTCTAAGTGCCAGCGTATTTCAGAAACTGCAGAATGCAGCTTTGAATGTGAGAAACTAAGTTTTACACCATGTCTTATCATGGTTTACACGATTATTTCTATCAGGTGTTCTACACTGTGTTCCACATCAGGCATGCACCGGTTTCACACCACTAAGCCCCAGGACCACCCTGGAGGTTTGGTTCAGTTGCAAAAGACACACTCATGGTTGTTATTGTGATAAGAAAACCAATTTTTTGTAATGAAAGATGCGGCATTGACAGTGCACCCAGATCTGAATAGTGTTTGCTAATCAAATTCTGATATTGACTCGCCCATATCAGGCTAATTAACGTTCCTGCTAGTGGCAGCTTAAGCTGTGGTCAGTCAACAAACATCACGGGGCCTATTAGTTTCCACAAACCTACAACTAGGTAATTACCCCAGAGATTCAAAGAAAAGTCACTTTCACTCCAAGATGTGCTTGTAGGACAGACCACAAGATTTTTTAATGACCATAATTCAGACGGAAAGGGCAGAGCTCATTAACTGGTAGATAAAGCCAAATGGAAGAGTGCAGAGGTAACAATCAAACACCTGTATTCACTCAGAGCAGCTGTTAACTTGTCTCATTGAGATGTCCTTGAAGGGCACCAGGAGCATATCTCAGCCTTGTTTCTTTTTGAGCAGTTCCTTTTTCTTCCATCATTCATTGTTCAGTGTTTATGTTTGGTTGGTCTCTTCCCTCGCAGGCTCCTGAGCAGCCGCACAGGAAACAGGCAGCATAAACACACGGACAGGCAGATCCTCTCTTGCTTCGACTCTGAGCTGTAGAACCTTGTGTAAACACTGACTGGTCATTTTGGACATGCTTCTAGAGATATAAACCATTACTCAAAAATATTGAAACTACAGTACTCCGCTCATTCTCAATCAGTTCATCTGGACAGTTTCTTTTTAGTAGAAACGTTTCACCCTCACTCCAGAGGGCTTCGTCAGTCAGAGCAGTCCAAAGCAAACTGAAGCTACCCCACCAAGTAAACAACTTAAGTGGACCAACCAGTTTGCTGTAGCCAAGATGGTTTCTGGGGGCTTGTCCCTCGTCGACTCCTCCCAGGCAGGCAGACATGTCCAAACCCGAAGAAACGTTTCTACTAAAAAGAAACTGTCCAGATGAACTGATTGAGAATGAGCGGATTTGATACCTGGACTATTGAGAATGAACTTTCTGGTATTGAAACTACTGTTCCAAAAAAAAAAGATTTAGCAATATTTTTTAGAGATTTTTTTTGTATATCTACCGGTATATAATTATGCCTCTTTTCCACCGCTCGGCTCGGCTCGGGTTGGATCGGCTCAGGTCGGCTCAGTTCGGGTCGGGTCACATCTATGTTCTGTTTCCACAGCTTTTTTGTACCCCTTCTGTGGGCGGGGTCCAGAATCCTACTCGTCTTACCACATGGTGGCAGTAGTGTTCCTCAAGCTATTTACTACAGTACTAGCCACCACTAGAAGAAGAACACAATAAAGACTTTGTTTCACATATTATCAATTCTATCAAAAACCACAAAGCTGATATTTTTCAAAAAAATCTAGTGTGATCACAACATGTTCATATACGAAATGTATCCTGTTGGAGTTATTTGAAATAAAATTCAATGTTTTATAGACATAAATGTGTCAACCTACGTCCATTATTTTCTACTTTGTTTCACATATTATCAATTCTATCAAAAACCACAAAGCTGATATTTTTCAAAAAAATCTAGTGTGATCACAACATGTTCATATACGAAATGTATCCTGTTGGAGTTATTTGAAATAAAATTCAATGTTTTATAGACATAAATGTGTCAACCTACGTCCATTATTTTCTACTTTGTTTCACATATTATCAATTCTATCAAAAACCACAAAGCTGATATTTTTCAAAAAAATCTAGTGTGATCACAACATGTTCATATACGAAATGTATCCTGTTGGAGTTATTTGAAATAAAATTCAATGTTTTATAGACATAAATGTGTCAACCTACGTCCATTATTTTCTACTTTGTTTCACATATTATCAATTCTATCAAAAACCACAAAGCTGATATTTTTCAAAAAAATCTAGTGTGATCACAACATGTTCATATACGAAATGTATCCTGTTGGAGTTATTTGAAATAAAATTCGAATTTTTATAATTTATTTTCGTTGTGCAAACACAGGTTTTGGAAAAAGTCAAAGCGAAACTACTTTAAATGCAGCACATTTGACCATACGTGACAATATTAAAGCGTGGTTAAGCTCAGGAGCCCTCGTACTATTAAAGTCAGCTATGAAATATATTTTATATCTGTTCATTGAGCTACATTTAAAGACATAAAGCCGCCCGCGCGCCGCGTGTTGCTCGTGGCGAACCTATTTTTTTAAAATCCTGCAGTTTTGAGCAGTACGTGATTTTATTAAGGACACGTTCAGCTGAAGACCCATCTTTGCTATAAATTTAAAAAATAATAATTGTTTTTACCGTGTTTATCATGTAAAAGTCCTGCAGTGATCGCGTCCCTCGCTTCCGTAAAAACAGCTCTCGTCTCCTCCTCCCTCCTTCCGGAGCGGGTGAGCTCGCCTCAGTACCCCTCTGAAAGCAGCCCGAAAATCTCAGGAAATCTCGCGCGGCTTAGCACGGAATATCCGGTGGAAAAGGATGAAAGGGGGTCTCTGCGACGCACATATGACGTAACATCCGACCCGAGCCGACCGGTGGAAAAGGGGCATTAGATGCCTCTCACAGAAGTGTCAAACTTTAACCAAGTCCTTAGCTGATTTTTAAAAAATTAACATTTGTTTTTAAATGTTGTATCTTTGTATTTGGAATTACAGTACATGCACATTTGGATGATCAGGCCTTAATATTTTGTGAATATTTATCCAAGTGGGCAAAAACAATTTCTGGAATGACTGTTGCAGCTGAATTTACACCAGAACAGAAAATGTCCGCCTAATAGCAGCACCAGAAAATATGGTCAGAGGGATAAAAATTTGGTTTCATTAGATTCACCTTAAACGCAAAAAACAATCTACTAATCTGATATTCAGTTTAGCAGATGTTGGGATTTTTAACAGCAACATAAAATTTTCATTCAACCTTTATTTAGGCAGGTTAATCCCATTGAGCCCCGAGGACTCATTTACTAGAGAGACCTGGCTACAAACAAAGAATGATGACAACAGCAGCAACAACAACAACAACAGCGACAACAGCGAGGTCGAGAGCTTCAGATCTTTTTGTAAGATATTCCAGGAAGCAAGAGCAGAGTAAGAGAAGGCCCTTTTTCCAAGCTCAGTCCTCACTGACGGAACACTGCAGGTAATCATGTCCCAAGAGCGCACGCTGTAGCTGCACTCACACAGAGACATGTATAAAAGAAAAAGAAAAGAAAAACTTTATAAATGTCATTGAAGGATCAAGGTCAAGCAACCTATCAGACTGTTAATATGATAATCTAATTTAAATTTATTGAGATGTTTCAAAATACTACTGTTTTCACTTTGTAGCTTGGATGATAATTTTCACATTTCCTGTCAAGTTAGCAGAGGAAGTCATTATGGACGGACCTCAGTTTCATTTTTAAATTCGTCTAAGTACACCCTGGGTCAAAAACACACGGGTTCTGAAGAAATTCAATATCAGGGCATCAGCTTTTGTGTGTTGTGTTCAACAAGTTAGGATCTGGATCATCCAGCTGGAAACCGAAAGCAGACAAGCCCAACCATTAAGCCTGAAAACAAAAAGAACAAATACTGTAGCAAACTTCACACTAACATTGACCTTCCATTAAACCGGGCTCAACGTTTTCTACCTTATTTTCACATGAAGACATGACGGGCCTCTGGAAGGAGTGTTAATAACAGTATTTGAGCTGGTGTTGCCAACCTGGGGAAGAACAACATACTGCAGACTGGAACAGCAGGAAAACACCAATCTGATGGATTGAACAACCTGCTCAACATCAGTTAGAATAACATCACATAGTATTTAGCAAGACAATATTCATGTATGATATTAAAGATTAGAGTAAGCTTGTCCCTCTGTTCTGTATGAATGGAGCTCTTGTGTGGCAGGCTCGAGTTTTTAACCCTCCTGCTGCCCTTGGCTCAAAATGACCCACGTAGCCTCAGCTTTATGTTCTTCGAGTGAATTTGTCCAGAATCAAACTGTCCAGCATGAAAAATCTGTTTAAATAAAGCAACTTAAAGACAATGTTGTCAGGAGTATTACTAAAAACAGGCAATACACTAATGTTACAAGATAAAAAGCTTTACATTTGTTTATTACAAATCAGTTCAGTCTAATTATTTCTAAATGAATGAAACCTATTCCAATAACTTTAATGAATTTTACACACTGTGCTTTTAAAATAAAACAATTTTTATTTTATATTAAAGGATCAGTATGTAAGTTATTTTTTAAACATATTTCTTCACTCTGGCACTATTTTATGATAGATAGATGTTTGACAAGTAATCTCTGAAAAAACTATAGTCCTCTGGCGTCTCCCGGTGGTAATAAAAGCATTTATAAAAACCCACAGTGACCAGCCGTTAACCAGCCAATAAAAACAGGGTTTTTTGAACCAGCCAATAAAAACAGAGTTTTGTTCATGTGGGTGGGGTTGAACCAGCCAATAAAAATATACA
>JBBPBX010035631.1:4162-31952 GCA_038048925.1 Garcialebias charrua
AAAAAAGATAGAAAACTTTACTAATTGGCTTTTCTATGTATGTGAATGCTCCTGTAAAGTGCCTTGAGATAACTTTGTTGTGATTTGGCGCTATATAAATAAACTGAATTTAATTTAATTGAAAAGGTCCCAGTTACACCCAAAAATATCAATAATATAAAAAAAGATAAACAGTATACAAGCGTCTAACATACACGCTAAACAGTAATTATATAAATAAGGTATATTAAACAGCAGCCTGAACATGAGCCTGTTGTGAGCAGATGGTATGAATATAGCAGATTATTGGTAAGAAATCAGCAGCATACTGTGTAGTGTCAATGCAATTACCAGTGGTTTTTCTTATTAGGGATTTGTGAGTCCAACAACTTCAGGGTAGAAATTGTACTCTGTCTAGTGGTTCTACACTTAATGCTCCGCAACCTCCTTCCTGAGGGAAGCGGGGCCAAAATTGTGTGTGCTGGGTGAGTGGGGTCCTTCATGATGCAGGTGGCCCTCTTCCTTGATCTAGAGGTGTAAATCTCTGTGACTCCAACAGTCCTCTGTACAGCCTTCACCACTCTCTGCAAAGCTTTTATTTGTCTCCATCAGATAGTGGCAGGGCATCAAATGCTTAACAGACTACAAGGGCAAAAGCAAACAATGCCCCAGGGACCCATCCCTGCCTGATGCCCTCAATAAGTTTTATGCACGTTTTGAAGATCCAAACAGACCAGCTAGCACCAGACTCACCTCATCACCAGACGAGGAGCACCTCAAAGTGACCGCAGCAGAAGTGAGAGGTAGTCTCAGAAGGATCAACCCTCATAAAGCTACGGGTCCAGACAACATCCCAGGGAAAGTTCTGAAGGAATGTGCGGACCAGCTCTGTGAGGTGCTGGCTGACGTCTTCACCACCTCACTTTCACTGGAGTCAGTTCCCACCTGCCTGAAGACTGCCACCATCATCCCAGTCCCAAAAAGCTCCACAGTGACTGGTCTGAATGACTATAGACCGGTGGCTCTCACCCCGATAGTCGCTAAATGTTTTGAGAAACTGGTCATGTCCCACATCAAGACAACCGTCAACATCAGCGAGGACCCTCATCAATATGCATACCGCGAGAACCGATCAACAGAGGACGCCATCTCCTCTGTGGTCCACACTGCTCTCACCCACCTGGATCAGAAGGACTCATACGTGCGTCTGCTCTTTGTGGACTTCACATCTGCCTTCAACACCATGATCCCCCAAACTCTGATAGACAAACTATCCACACTTGGACTAAGCCCCTCCATCTGTAACTGGGTACTAGACTTCTTAACAAACAGACCACAGTCCGTGAAGATCCACAACTTCTCCTCCTCCACCATCACCCTCAGCACTGGCTCTCCTCAAGGATGTGTGCTGAGCCCTCTTCTGTTCACTCTGCTCACATATGATTGTACAGCCACACATCCAGGCTGTCATATTGTTAAGTTTGCAGATGATACAGCTGTGGTGGGATGCATCACAGATAATGATGAATCCAGCTACAGACAGGAGGTGGAACATCTGGAGAGCTGGTGCAAAGAGAACAACCTTCACATGAATGTGAAGAAGACGAAGGAGATGATTGTGGACTTCAGAAGGAACAAACACACCCACACCCCACTGTATATAGGTGGATCTGCGGTGGAGGTGGTCTCCAGCTACAAGTACCTGGGTGTACACTTGAATGATAACCTCAGCTGGAGCAATAACACCACCAGCCTGATCAAGAAAGGTCATCAGAGACTCTACTTCCTCAGACGGCTGAGACGAGCTGGTCTGAGAAGCTCAGTCCTCACCTCGTTCTACAGGTGTGCAGTGGAGAGCGTCCTGTGCTCCAGCATCAACGTGTGGCATGGAGGCTGCACAGTTGCAGAGAGGAAAGCTCTACAGAGAGTGGTGAAGGCTGCACAGAAGTCTGTGGGAGTCAGTCTCCCCACCATCACAGACATTTACACCTCCAGATGCAGAAAAAGAGCCACCTGCATCATGAAAGACCTCACTCACCCAGCACACTCACTCTTTGCACCACTCCCCTCGGGACGGAGGTTGAGGAGCATCAAATGTAGAACCACTAGACTGAGGAACAGCTTCTACCCTGAGGCTGTCAGACTCATGAATAAATAAATAATAAGAATAAACACTGCAAAATGTCACATCATGTTGATACTGATCTGTTTCTTGTTGCTGCGTTCATCTGTGACCATCTGCTCATAATGACTCATGTTCGTGCTGCTGTTTATAATGATGTTTTTCTACTACATTAGGGCTTAGTGTATTACTAGCTGATGTCTCTCTTAGTTAATCCTAGATGTTATTATTGTTTTTCTCTTGCATTTGTTGTTGGATGTAACTGGGACCCTGTGTACATAATCTCGTTTTCAACACATGTACTACATGCGGTGCAAATGACAATAAATTCTCTCTGACTCTGACTCTGATTAGCTTCCGTGCCACAGATTTCAGCAAACTAATGCTTGAAAGAATTCCCAAAATTTTTCACTCACGTTATATAGTTTAAAGGCAATGCTACCAAACATACACCTTGGGGTGTCTATGAGTGGACATCTATTTTCCCAGCTCCCCGGGCGCTGACTACGGCTGCTCACTGCACCACCTGGTGGTGGTTGGGTTAAATGCAGAGACCAATTTCGTCTGTCAAGTACGGGAACATACACAGATGACAAAAATGTGACATTTTATTTTTATTTTTTATCTATACATTTAGTGTACATAAACATGTTTGTTTCAACTGTCCGGAAAACTTGAGAACAATCGGACTTGGAATTTGAATACCAGGAATTTAGGGCTTGTTTTTGAGAAATTTCTGTAATAACCTAAACATATTGAAACGTGGTAGTGGTGCGTAGGAGGATAGTTAGCTTAGCATTAGCAACGCATGCTCCGGCGCAGCTTGGAAAATAGCGACAGAACATTGATTCCCACTTGCACTTCATTACATTACTTAGAAAACTATACCATGGAGCTAAGTCTAATATTCATTCATGAATATATATAGACTATAGTCAGTATAGCCCTCACCACTCCTTACTGAGGTTGAGCAGAGCAGCTAATGTGTGAACACAGTCCAGCTCCCTGCTACACATTACTGACTTCTATAATGAGTCATGACATCTCAAACAAAGGAGGCACCACATGTGGCATTAGAAAGGTACAGTAATATACACACTGACTGTTACATTATACAAGTAGTTCAAGAAAACTGGAGTGTGTTTATTGCATTTGTGTATTTTACACCAGTTGAACTGAGCCACTTGAGCGTATTCCACTGCATGCATAGATAAATAAAATAAAGTGCTATGTGTTGTCATCATATGTTCCCATACAAAGACGAAATTGGCTCTCTGCATTTAACTCATCGCACCTCATCTGTGCAATGTTTCATGTGGAGTACCACAAGGTTCAGTGCTTGGGCCTAATTTGTTTATTTTATATGTAAATGATTTAATTAAAGTGTCTGGTATCCTCAAGAGTGTTTTATTTTCTGATGATACTACTTTCTTTTGTTCGGGTAGAGACTTGAATCAGATGTTTGAATTAATGAAGATGGAGTTTGCAAAAATTTAAACTTGGTTTAAATTAAATAAATTAGCACTGAACGTTGAAAATCTAATTATATGATATTCAGTAAAAAAAGCCAACTGTAGATTTTCTTTTTAAAATTGATGGTGTCGTGATACGCAGAGTGAGTGAAGTAAGGTTTCTGGGAGTGATTATTGATGATAAGTTGTCATGGAAAAAAACATTAATTTTGTAAGAAATAAAATGTCTAAGTCTATGGCAGTACTATATAAAGTAAGGGACTTACTGACTGACAAGGCATTGTGTTTGCTGTATAATACAATTGTTGTGCCGCATTTAATTTATTGTGTTGGTGTCTGGGGTACAGCTTGTAAAACTGTAACCAAGTCTATTTTTATTTTACAAAAAAGAGTTATGAGTGATCTCAAAAAAGCATTATGGTCATCCTTCAAGTACCGATACGTATTTTGTTTTATCAACTGAAATTACTTAAGTTTTATGATTTGGTGGATTACAATATTCTATTACTTATGTACAAGGCTCAGAATCACATTTTACCATCGAACATACAAGCGTATTTTGTTAAAAGGACTAGTTGTTATAATTTTAAGGGAACAGATCTTTTTGTGAAGCCGAAGTATAGAACACGTTTAAGGGGTAGGTCAACTTTAATGAAAGGAATTGGTTTATGGAATAGTTTGGATAATGATACTAAAAAGGTGAAATCATTATTTATATTTAAGAAAAAGATCAAGAATGTATTGCTGATTAAATATATTTAAGTTATTTAATATTAGGAATTATAATGAATAATTGTGATAAGTTTTGTGGTTTGTTGTATTATGTATTGTTTGAATTGATTGTTTTGAATTGATTTTGTTAAGAAGGGGCAGAAATGATAATAATTTATTCTTCTTCTGCTGCCTTTCATTTTATAGGTATTTTCTTTTCTTTGTTCTTTATTGAATATGTATTGTTTTAATTGAAATGAAATGAACGAATAAACAAACCTGGGATACAACCTGGTGGAGCAGTGGGCAGCTGTGTAAGCACCTGGGGAACAATTTGGGATTGGGTGTCCTGCTCAGAGACACCGCGATATGTGCAATGGCTGGGGATTGAGTCCAGGGGCCTCATGTACAAAGAATTGCGTGGACTTCTTACTGAAAAGTGACGTACGGTCAAATCCAGAAAACGGCGTACGCACAAAAAAATCCAGATGTATCAAACAGTGCGTACGCCGGAATCCACACACATTCCTTTTGTACATCACAATCAACGTGGAATTGAGCGCACAAGACAGAGTGGCCGACTCCGCCTTTGACACGCCTCCATATAAATATGCAAATTCATTTAAATATGCCCTGCACGAGAGGAATGTCGTCATTGCTCTATTGCAAATCATGTCGAAACGTGGAAAAAAAGAGGAACTTCACGGACTGTGAACTGGAGACACTTCTGAGTGAGGTAGAGAGGCACGGAAAAAGGTTTTGTTTGGCACGCGTAGGCAAGCACTTTTAAACGAGAAGTTGACCACACAATAACAACATGCCTAGATAGGTCACTGGGTAGCGCGTCCGCCTTCCGTCCTGAACTTCATGAGTTCAATTCCCACATGATACAATGTTTTTTTTTTCTATATTCATTCCAGATTTAAAGAACACAAGAAAACTATTTAGAAAAAACAACAAGAAATGAAACAATACATGAAATGAAAGGAAGCAGAGGATTTCTTGTGTTTTTAAAAAAAAAATAGTTTTCTTGTGTTCTTTAAATCTGGAATGAATAAAAAAAAGAAAACGTTGTTTTCATTTAAATATACCCTGCAACAGAGGAACGTCGTCTTGTCCCATCATGCATCACGTTCTTCAACTGCTAAAACAGCTAAAAATGAACAAAAAACAAGAATTTAAGCTGTGCAAAACTATTCAGTCTTTCTGTTTTTTATATTTTTTGCAGGTTATATTCTAATTGCGTCCATGTGGATGTAATAATTGTTAATCATGTGTGTTTGGTGTGAACAATGATGATTTTCACATCATGAACAGTTTCTCAGAATCACCTCTAGGTGTCGCCAATGGAACCAAAACCACAGAAACGTGCGTACGCCAACCCTGGAGCTGGCGTGGGGCTGCACACATTTCCACGTTCAGTTCTGTTTTGATACATACGGAGTTTTGCGTGGATAATGGCGTACGCACGGTTTTTGTGCGTACGCACCGTTGATACATGAGGCCCCAGGACCTTCAGGTCCCGAGTCGGCTGTCCTGCCCCTATACCATCTCGGCCCACTACATATGATATGCTCTACCTGAAGAAAGAAAGATGACTGATCATCAACAAGTGTTATCTGGTGCTGAGTCGGTGCAATGAGGAGCTAAAGGTGAAGACTACAAAGTGCCAACATGAGTTTATTTTTCCTCTTTGCAAGGCTGAACCACTAATCCAGCAAAGTGCAGACATGTTTATAGGTGTGAAAAGGCAGGAACAGAGAAAAAGTGCATTTTCAAGTTCATCCCAATTAAATAAATGACTCATCGCAGAGCAAAAGCTGAGTAGATCAGAACAGCATTGCCAGCGGGTCCCCCACTGTTCCAGCCAGCAGGGCTCGGCCACCCTCAGAGATTAATCAAACTCGTAGAATGTTTGATTTGCATTTCATTAAAGAGTTGGGTGGGAAATTAATGGGAAGGCACTTTGCTTTCAACAGACACAGACTTTGGTGAATTTCAAACACCCTCTTTTCTGTTGTGTCTTTGCGTTGCTCATGCCACTTCAGTTTATTTTTTTTAATCATTGGCAGCAAGACTCTGAGCTGTTCCTTGAGGTAACGGGAATTCCACTATTTTTCTTGTTGCAACTTTTTTCTTTTCCAATGTTTTGTGTTAGCTCTGATTTACTTTGTGTGCTACATTTGCTCAACAGAAAATGCTCATTCAAATACGTATTTTATGTTTCAGTTTTGCCCACACATTCAATTTTTATCAGGTAACTAAGATGACTCATGTCAGGTTAAATATTTCCATTCAATTATGCACTGCATTGCTTCTTCTGCACGCTAAATGGTATTACAATAGTAATAATAATAATAATAATAATAATAATACCACATTGCATTTTGAGTATTTGCACTAATGGAAATACTTTTAATGTGGCATACATTGCCTACTACACCCTATCTAGCTACAAACTGTGACATGAACTCTGCACACAGATGGGTTAAACCCCGACCTCTTTCTACTGTCCAATTGAATCCCATGTTTTAGTGGCTGTGCAAACTCCGGAACATCTGGGTCACATCAAACTTGTGACATCTGTGCCTTTTTGAGTGTCTGTCCCAGATATCAAATATAGTCACTGTCAGAGATGTGCAGACTTACCACAAGCTTCACGTTGTTTGAATGGTGAACAGTTTGTGAAATACAATGTAGGCACACCTTAGGGGTGATGTTGCTAACATTAGCACTTCTTCCCTAAGCAAATTAATCCTAAAGATTGAAAAGAAAATGGTCAGACTTGTAATTGTCAGAAGCTAGGACAGTTGTCATGATGCTTGTTTGGGCCAAACCCCAGGCAGTGGTTAAAATACTCCTTAACACACCCCTTCATGAGGCTGATATGCTGTCAATCAGTGATGTGGTCCATGTGTTTGTATTGGGTATACTGTGCTTAGAAAACAAAATACCGTAGTACAATGTAATCATCAATTTATTTTGATTTTCACGAAGTATCTCCCTAGGAAGTGGAGGATAATGGATGGATGGACACACACACATGCATATCATCACATGTATTATTATAAGTGATTTTCTTTTTAGTTCAGACTTCCAAAGTAATTTGGACAAAATATGAAAGTTATTTAGGCTTTAAGTGGCACGTGTAAATATGAATGTTTTAAATGAAAAGTTATATATATATATATATATATATATATATAATTTGTGTTGCTTTAAAAATAGATTTAATGTAATCTGACTAATATATGTTGTTTAACAAGGGTTTTGCTGTTTATTGCTCTCAAAACTTCAGATTGGTGGCTTCAAAGCTTACTAATACTTTTAACATGACAAAATATAAATATCCGGTCTAAACTTTTATTCCGAAACCCCCCTCGCTGTTGTTCCAGCGATGCTCTGCGGCATTCCCGCTAGCTTCACGTATTGGAGCAATTCACGGTGGCACATGCGCCTGGCGAAATACAGTCTCTTCTCATCCCACCCCACCCCTGACACCTCTGTTATCTGAGAAGGTTTATGACTTGTTTCACCCGACTGCTGGCCCCTACGTTTCAACGTATCAATGACACATTCCCAATCACCATATATGCCACGTATCACTGGGCACTTTTAAGTGGTATACGGAAATTTCTACGCTTTTCTAGCGGGTATACGGCATATACCAGCGTATGACATAGACTACACCACTGCTGTCAATGCCCCTCACTGAAACAGGTGCAACCTTATTGTGTCCATGTATGTTAAATAGTTAACCACTGATAATGCAGCAGACCTCAGCATGCTATTTTCAGTCATTTTTGAAGTTTAAAAGCCCAGAACATTTTTCGACACAGTGCACACCACTAAGACTGAAACCTACAGTTTTAATGTTACCAAGATGGGGTAGAGGCAGGGCAGCCGACTCAGGACCCGAAAGTCCCAGATTTGATCCCTAGCCATTCCCACATGACTTGGTGTCACTGAGCAAGACGCCTAACCCCTGATTGTTCCCCGTGTGCTTATGTAGCTGCCCACTGCTCCACCTGGGTATATCCCAGGTGAACCAATTTCACCATTGTATGGGAACATTAAACATACAATGATGACAACACATAGCACTTTACATTACAGTACTTTACTTTACCTGATAGATTAGAAAAGATAAGGGATAGTGGTGAAAATATTTAACTACCAAATGGTGTGTACGTTAAATAAGCTGACGTAGCATAATTTGGTTCTGATCAGCTCTACACTGATGGATGTAATGAGAATATGGCCACGCATGCCAAATTTGGTATTCCTTTCATGCAATACTGCAACAGTTTAATGACTCACTGAGAAGAAAATGTGGATATTATTGTCATTTATTACAAATGAAAGCATAAACAACACAAATCTTCATAAAGGGTACGTCAGGATACAACAAGTGATCCAGAGCATATCGATGGCATGGTTATTGATAATCAATGTCAATGAACCTGCACTGTGTTCTAGGTTAATTTAAATTAACACACTGGCCGTCAATATTACGACATTGCTTACTGGACTGCAGTCCTTACATGAACAGAGGTTGTCACACATATGGACAATTAATCAATTTTTAAGCGTTTTAAGCAATATGAAAACTAGAAAGCATAGTTTCCCCCAAATGAAATGGATAACCACACTCACATTAAATCCCCACATTAAAAACTTTACCAAAACCACTTTCCTCCACCTGTGAAAATCACTAAAATTAGAAATATGTTGTCTAAAAATGATTCAAAAAAATTGGTTCATGCATTTCTCATGTTTAGATTGGACTATTGTAATGATTTGTTACCTGGGTGTCCAAACACTTCTTTAAAAAGTCTTCAGTTAATCCAAAATGCTGCTGCCAGAGTCTTAACTGGAGCTATTAGGAGAGATCATATCTCTCCAGTTTTAGAATGTGTACATCACTATGTGCCAGTGTTCGGGGTGTTTTTTTCAATATTAAACTCTTTCTTCTCCGTCAAGGAGAAAGAGTTTGATAGGAATTTTTCTTTGCCTCCAAATCATATTCATGTGTCACTTCCATTACTTTTTGTCCAAAGGTCTCACTTGTAAATGAGTCTTCGAGGATCAATGTGATTTATCTGTGTAAATAAAGGTTGAAGGAATACATTAATTCATTTTAATACTACCCAAAGCTTGTGTTGTAGTACTCGAGGCGAGTCTTTGTTTTGAGACCGGTCTCAAGACCACTTTTTGATGGTCTCGTCTTGGACACGACCGCATTTGGTCTCGGTCTCTGACATTGAGAACTCTGGATGTTATTTCAAGACCAAAACTGTGGAAATATCACTAAGTTGCCAGAATATTGTCCAGTTCATTTGTTAACATCTTTGGTTTTATTGGATGCAAAGCATGCCAATTTAAATCCATGCTATAACATGACTCATTGCTAAATGCATGTGTTTGTTACCTCTGTCACGCCCACCCCCTTGCACGAGTCACTGTTGCCAGATTGGGCTGTTTACTGCCATTTGGGTGGTTTTCATTCTGATTTTGCTGTGGACTCTGGGAAGATTTTTGTTGGATTGTTGCATTTTGCCACATATCGTTAATTACCTTGGCTTGTACTGATGTGCGTTCATGTTCAAACAATAAATGTACTGTAACAGTATATTGAGTGGGCATATTTTTGTGTGATGTGGTGGTTTTTAACATATTTTTGGCCTGGAAAACCTCAACTCTATCTGGCAACACTGGTCACTCCAAGAAAGTGAGAAGTGGTTGTCTGGGTGCGGGACAAGAGGTCTGCCATATCATCAGACAAAAATGTTGGCTATTTAAATCACAAAGGATATACTTGTAACTAATAACCAGTTACAGTATATAACTTTTTTTTAGATGTGTATCTATTATAATGAAACCAACACTGTGCAACTATATGGTTATCTTTGGTCTTGAGTTCAGACTTATGAAGATTGTTTTGCCACTGCAGTTCTATAAAGCTTGGCATGTGATGAAACTGCTTCCAAATTAACAGATGTGTAATTTCATTGTGGAATCACATAAAGTCATGCCACTGAATGTCTAATTCCTTTGTTTTGTGGCTTTAATATTTTTAAATAAAAGCTGATACAGTATATTCATTCAAAAGCAAACAAAGTTGCATTATGTAACTTGTATTTAAAAAAATAATAATAACGAAAATATATATATATATTCATTTTATATGAGGTCTTGGTCTCGTACTCCCTTGGTCTTGGTCTCAACTTGGTCTCAGACCCTAAAAGTCTAGGTCTTGTCTCAGTCTCGGTACACCCTGGTCTTGATTTGGTCTCGGGTTAGGTGGTCTTGACTACAACACTACACAAAGCTCATAATAAAGTTATCAAGTCTATTTTAGCTTTCACAGGAATTTAATAACAAATCATCACTTGAGTGACTCATCCAGTGATGCTGCATTGTGCTACCTGTAGTTGTGATGCAGCTGAGATTCGTAATCCAATTTGCAGAGCAGATAATGATGTTACTGTATAGATTTTTGTTAACTCATTTTGCTTAATTGTTATTTCTGATGAGAAGACCACAGACAATGATTATGGATTTTTTTTTTAATCGAACTTCTCAGAGTTTTCTGTTCATTAACATACGGCACATATAAAGAAGTGCACTCGTTGCACGGGTTGAAAATGCACCAACAGAGTGAAATATGACTTAGCGCCAATTTTGGCACGGGCCATTACTCAAAGCCTAAAATGTTTTATGCTAACAAGACCCGCGCGTCTTTATCAATCTGCGACTGAAATTATTTTAGAATTGCAAGGCTTTCACTGAACAAATCATTATGAAGACCCTCCTTGTAAAATCCTTTCATGTAGATCAATTTTAGCTTTAGTTAGGAGATCAGCAGGTAGTCACTAAACCTGAAAGTGTGCTTTTGGTTTGGAAACACTCTTCAGTTGAATATTAAAGAATGTTTGCTTTCACATACATAAGAATTAGGTCAACTATTTTGCTAAATTTGGTTGCTCTTGTCGTTCAATACAAAGAGTCCTGAAACAGCTGAACAACAACAAATAAAGATCATTAATTAAGTCTAAAGAACAAATGTTCCCATAATTTTTTCACGATGGAAGTTTTATAAATTTATCAAAGGTCATACAGTATGCAATCAACTCTGAGTAAGACTTGCATCAGATCTAAATGTATTTTAACCTCGTCTCTGTCAATGTCTTTTAACATTAAAAACATTACTAGAACCGCCTTCTTCCACCAGCGTATTATCACCGAAACTAGAAACATTTTATCTAAACACGATGTTGAAGAACTGGTTCATGCATTTGTCACGTCTAGACTGGACTATTGCAATGGTTTATTATCTGCATGTCCAAACACTTCTTTAAACTGTCTTCAGTTACTCTAAAATGTTGCTGCCAGAGTTTTAAGTGGAGTTAGTGGGAGAGATCATATTGTTCCATTTAAGCTTCTCTCCATTGGCTCCCTTTCAAATCCAGAACTGAATTCAAAATCTTACTTCTAACCTGCAAAGCGATCAACAACCTAGCTCCATCTTATATTACATATCTTATTGTTCCATAGTTTTCTAACAGAGCACTTTGCTCTCAGACTGCAGGTTTACTTGCGGTTCCTAGAGTTTCCAAAAGCAGAATGTGAGGAAGATCTTTCAGTTGTCAGGCTCCTCTCTTGTGGAACCAACTTCCAGTTTCTGTCTGTGAGGCTGACACATTATCCAGTTTTAAGACTTTCCTTTTTGATAAATCCTATAGTTAGGGTCAGCTCGACTTTCCTGAACTACCCCTAAGGAGGACAAATTGACCTTCATCCATCCATTATTTTTCCCAGCTTCTTCCTTTTCCAGGTCGTGGGTGTCACTGGGGTGCATAGCCAGCCATTCATACAACCTTTATTTATACAGATAAAACACATTGAGCCTCGAAGACTAATTTACAAGTGAGATCTGTTGGAAAGACAACAAAAGTGGTGACACATAGGGTTTAGAGAAAAAAAATCCTAACACATTTTTGATGTTTGCATGCAGATCAAAAATGAAAAAAAGTCTCGCACACAAGCACACAATGATGCCGACATTACGCTTAAGGGGGAGGGGAGAGGAGACTCAAAGGCAGGTACTCACAAGCCGTTTACGCATTTGCCGGCCCTCCCCGGTCCCGCTCGTCTCTGGTTGGCCCAGAGCCAGCTCTGGCCCGCCCTCGTTGATTGCGCACTGTCCGGAGAGCAAGCCTTGAAGTGGGTGGGGTGTTCACTTGACGTGGGTGGGGTATTCACTTGACGTGGGTGGGCAGTTCTTACCGAAAAGCTCAGAATGCGAATTTTTGGAAAAAACGAAATAAATACTGAGTTTTCATGTGTTTTTTCACTACAGTTAGCAAGTTAAGCATATAAACACACGTTTCCGATCATTTTTATGCACTCAAAAGTAGTTTTTAGATGAAAATAGAGTGTTTTTAGGTGCGCTGGCGAAATTTACGAGCGGACTTCCGGGTTGCGAATTTTTGGAAAAAACGAAATAAATACTGAGTTTTCATGTGTTTTTTCACTACAGTTAGCAAGTTAAGCATATAAACACACGTTTCCGATCATTTTTATGCACTCAAAAGTAGTTTTTAGATGAAAATAGAGTGTTTTTAGGTGCGCTGGCGAAATTTACGAGCGGACTTCCGGGTTGCGAATTTTTGGAAAAAACGAAATAAATACTGAGTTTTCATGTGTTTTTTCACTACAGTTAGCAAGTTAAGCATATAAACACACGTTTCCGATCATTTTTATGCACTCAAAAGTAGTTTTTAGATGAAAATAGAGTGTTTTTAGGTGCGCTGGCGAAATCGCAGTTGATGACTCAACACGCAGCTAGTCACGCCCTCTGGTCTCGCCCCTACACGAAGCAGTCCAGCCCCTGCTGCAAACAACGAATCAAATGTGAGCAGTAAATGACGTGAAACTGGGCCCGTCGGGCCGCGGTCCGATGGAACCACGGTGGAGATGGTTCCAAAACGAGGGCGGAGCCGGGGAAAAAAAGGAAAATGCGGACACGCTGAACCCGGGTTAGAGGGCGGGGCGGGGCCACCCGGGCCTTTAAGGGCTGGTCAATGCGAAAACGGCTACAGTGTGAGAAGTAGGGGACAACCTGGACAAGTCTCCAGTCCATCACAGGGATACAGAGTCAAACAAAACAACCATTCACTCTCTCACTCACACCTAGGGAGAATTTAGAGTTACCAATCAGCCTAACATACATGTTCTCTGGCTTGTAGGAGAGAACCAGAGTACACAGAGAAAACCTATGCATGCACAGAGAGAACATGCAAACTCCACCCAGAAAGAACCCCGGCAGGGATTTGAACTGGGGCGACCTGCATGTTGAGAGGTGGCAGCTCTAACAAACACCACATTGCTCCCAAATTGACCTAGTTTCATCAATACAGTAGTGCCTCGTTTATATTGCGGGGGATCCGTACCCTGAACACCCGTGATAAGTGGAAAACCACGAAGTAGGAACAGTAGTACAAGTAGTAATATATATATATATATATATATATATATATATATATATATATATATATATATATATATATATATATATATATATATATATATATATATATATATACAGGTAGTCCCCGATTTACGAGCGCTCTTACATACGAGGTTCCGGACTTACGAGCTGGCGAACGAGCAGTAAATTTGTAAAGAACATACAAAAAATGCAGCACTTTTATGTGTTTTTAGATGAAAGTGTGTTAGCTAACCGTTTGGAAACAAGTTTCTGAGCATGTTTATGAACTAGTATGAACATTTGTGATGAAAAACGAGTGTTCGTAAGTAGCGCTAGCATAAATTTTCCGACTTACGACAGAAAATCCGGACTTACGAGAACACGAGTTACGTGTTCCGATGTACGAATTTTCGTCTTACGAGAGCCTTGCAGGAACGGAACTCGCTCGTAAGTCGGGGACTACCTGTATATAAGGTGTTTTAAACCCTTCCCACACTCTTGCATTATTCTAAACCAGGGATGTCCAATACAGCGATCGCGACCTACCAGTAAATTGCGAAGGTAATATCAGTAGATTGCATGGCAAAATAGATGTTACACCTTTTAATTTATTTTATTTTTATTTTTAAATAGATGTCAGTCGATCAGTCTATCGTCAATGCGCATTTTGTCACTTGATTGACATATAGGTTAGCCAATCGGAGTCCGACCTTTTCTGACACATAGGTCACCACGCATGCGTAAACAACGGCGCCCATCACGACACACAAGGCAGCCAATCAGAGGCCAGATTTTTTTTCTGATGCATAGGTCACCACGCATTCACATTCAACTGTGCTAAAAACAAACAAGTTGACTCATAATAGCCTACAGTTAATATCTTAACTCAAGTAAGTGTGTAAAATGAGTTGGGGAGCTGGACCAAGTGAGCAAAAATCTACCATTTCCATACGGAATGGGGGAGGACTTTTTTTTTCATGATTCGAAGTGTGTTTCACCGGAGCGGCATTTTCGGGCAATATTCATAAATAATTTAGACAGACAACATATAAAGTACAGATATAACAAAAAACAACAGTAAAATGCCATTAAAATAAAAGTAGTGTTATAAAACAATAAACCAACGTGCCATATGAACATGACAATACTAAAAAAATAACTTAAACCATAAAAAGCATACTTAATATGTTTATAAATAAGTAAATGTTTTGTATTTTTATAGTAGGTAGATCACTTGGACTTGGTCATTTTAAAAGCAGCTTGAATGCTGAAAAAGTGTGGGCACCCCTGTTCTAAACAATGTTTTGAAACTCAAAACACTCTAAAAGAGCGCAGAATGTCATGATTTCAGCTCCCTGCTTCTGCTGCTCTTTGCCAACTGCAATCGCTCTTGGCCACGCCCACTTCTCCGCTCTGCAACAGCTGATCAACTGCAGCAGGACGATTATCCTGCAGCAGTAAGGGCCACACAAATGTGCAGCAGGTGCTAAATAATTTTAAATCATTTATTTTTAATTTAAAAAATCCACGCCAATCGTGCATCAATCGGTCAACTGCGTGTCATGTCCAATCTTATTTTGAAAAACCGCGATAGAGCAAGTCCGCAATAAACGAACCGCGAATTAGTGAGAGCCTACTGTAGTTACAAATGAATACAAATTAATTATTTGTAATTGTTTCCATCTTAATGCGTTATTTATTTTTGAATTTCCCTGCTCATCTCCTTTCTGTGTTCGTTCCTCCTTCCTGTCCTCTCAAACTGGCCACTTGTCCCGAGGCTGGTTCTGCTGGAAGTTTCTTCCTGTTCAAAGGGAGTTTTTCCTTTCCACTGTCTCCTTTCTGCTTGCTCAGGATGGGAGACTGTGATGAAATGAACATAGCACGTCTGCTAGTTTCCTTCAGTCCTCGGGTAACTTATTAATTGGCATTATAACATATACAGGGAACCCTCGACTTACGAACGACTCGAGTTCCGGACCTAAGGACCGTTCGTATGTCGAAAAAAACGTAAGTAGAATGATATAGTAAAAAAAAAATAATAATAATAATATTATTATTTCTTTTTAATAAATGAATACATGTACAGTACCGTACGGTCACCAAGCACTTAGCCTATCCTAACACAGTTTTTAAAGATGAAGGAATGAGTTGAATTGTCTCCCTTTCACATAAAGGGAGCTAGCTCCCTTTATGTGAATGGTGCCTGATAGGGAGGAGGGAGACAATTCAACTCATTCCTTCATCTTTAAAAACAGTGTTAGGATAGGCTAAGTTCTTGGTGACTATACAGTACTGTACATTTATCTATTTATTAAAATAAATATACAGTATACATTTATTTTTTAAATTTTTAATGTATAAATAGATAAATGTACAGTACTGTACAGTCACCAAGCACTTAGCCTATCCTAACACAGTTTTTAAAGATTGTAAATGGTAAATGGAGCTTATTTATATAGCGCTTTCCAGCCCCCTGTGAGGAGCCCCAAAGCGCTTTACAATACCAGCCATCCACTCATTCATCCACCCATTCATACACCGGTAGTGGTAGCCTACCTTGCAAGGCGCCATCCAGACCTACCGGGAGCAACTCGGGGTTAAGTGTCTTGCCCAGGGACACAACGACACATGGTGGGCGGATGCGGGATTCGAACCTCCAACCTTCCGATCGGGGGTTGACTGCCATTACCACTGTGCCACAGCCGCCCCAAGATGAAGAAATGAGTTGAATTGTCTCCCTCCTCCCTATCAGGCACCATTCACATAAAGGGAGCTAACTCCTTTTATGTGAAAGGGAGACAATTCAACGTATTCCTTCATCTTTAAAAACTGTGTTAGGATAGGCTAAGTGCTTGGTGACCGTACAGTACTGTACATGTATCCATTTATTTAAAAAAAAATTATAATTTTTTTTTTACAGTGCGTTCGTAAGTCCGGGTTGCCGTAGGTCGGGGGTGCCGTAAGTCGAGGGTTCCCTGTATAGATATTTCTGTTCAGTGCCCTGAGACGACTTCTGTTGTGACTTGACGCAATATAAAAAAACTGAATTGAATTACATATTACAGCCATTGTTAAGTGTACTAAACTGCAACAGCGTAACAGCTCCATCATAAAAAAGTTAAAATTTTGTCAAAACTGTTTGCCATTTTTAAGTCAACAAGTTGTTCTCGTGTAGAGTCCCTACATTTAAGATGTTATGTATGGCACAAACAAACTACAACTTGAGTGGGAAAACCCTTGAAAGGTTTTTAATGCACATGTGCAATAAGCATCGGAAGATATGTAATAAAAAGTCAATGCAACTCAAAACAGTATGCTGTCATGGGGTATATTTTTATTAATGGTAAAAAAACACACCATCTAATGGCTGTTTTGCTTCGCAGCAGGATTTCTGCCTGCAATAAATAGTCACCCCCACTGTCTCTCATCTCATCCTAAAAGGCTGCTTGAAATCTGCAGCTCACACTTGAAGCTACTACATTATGCGCTCCCTTGTCTACTTAACCAGAAAACCTCCTCGCTGTGCAATTATGTAACATTTGGGGTTAGGAGTTCACAAAGTCATTAAATTCTTTTCTAATTATTATTGATTGAGGCACCACGAAAATCAATGCGAATCTCAAGTGGAGCCTGAAGATGGGCGATGTGTGGTAATGTAACACCGCCGCGCCTTCACGACTTTAAAGAAATGAAACGTTCAGGGTTTATGTTTTATTCATGTAAAGGTTAGTCTGAAATTAAACATGATGGAAACTTTTTTATATTCAACCAAAAATGTTTTTTGATCAAGTGTTATGCTTTTATAACAAGTTCCAAACTTTTATTGCTACTTTGGAAGTAAAAAAAAAAACAGTTTGAACTACTTTGTAGATCTAACAAAGTTAAGTCAGGTCATCTGGACCGATTAAAAAAATAAAAATTAAAACTGAAATTTTAAAAACTTGTTGAAATGTTTCGTCTTTTATCCAAAAGACTGTTAGTTTGAGAAGCTTCAATAAACTCAGGTCTTCTAAATAGCACCTTGTCGGTGCTATTTAGCTGCAGCTGTTGCGGCTGCGGCTGTTGCGGCTGTTAAAAGCTGCAGCTTTCAACAATTCATCAACTTTCCAACACACAAGATGGGCCACACTCTGGATTTACTCTGCTGCACCGGAATTTCTCCTCTTAACTGTTCTTCTGATGAACTTACAGTTACTGATCACCTGATGATTTCATTCTATGTTAATTTTAAATTTTCATCAGATAAACCTCAATGCACTATTTCCTTCTGTAATATCAAGCATATCCACCATGACACTCTTTTATCTCATATTAATAATACCCTCTTCACTTTCAACTCAGATGATCTTGTCACATTATACAACACAAGCCTCACCAACATTATACTTAAATCTGTTGCTCCTCTGAAAACTCGGACTGCTTCCTTCTCGAACTCTGCTCCCTGAAAACCAAAGGTCGGTGGCTAGAGCGTCTATAAAAAATCCGGTCTCACAATTCACAAGGAACTTTATGCAAACCACCTCGTCCATTACAAGAACAGTATTTCTCAAGCCAAATCCAGCTACTTCTCTGACATCATCAGTTCTAATGTTGGTAATTCAAAAACATTGTTCTCTCTCCTCCACCGTTCTGTCTCATCTCCTAACTCTCTACCCTCTCACATGGTTTCCACAGAATTTTGCAACTCCATTATGTCATATTTCAATGAAAAGATTATTTCAATTCATAAACACCTTGGACCAAATACTGCCCCCAGCATCCTTGTTGAACTCCCCCCTCCCTCCCTCCCTTTCTCTGTCTTCTCCCTCCCCTCTGCTGATGACATTGCTGACATTATCAGCAAGTCCAAGTCCTCATCCTGTCAACTTGACCCATTTCCCACAGTTCTTGTTAAATCCTGTCTCCCGTCTCTGCTCCCTATCATCACTAATATCATCCACTCCTCCCTAACCTCTGGCATTGTTCCCACAGCCTTCAAATCTGCTGCCATCACCCCCATCATCAAGAAACCAGGTCTTGACTTCACCAACTTCAGTAATCTTCGTCCGATCTCCAATCTGCCCTTCATCTCCAAGATTCTTGAAAAAACTGTTGCTAGTCAACTTCACTCACACCTGTCCAACAATAACATTTATGAAGAGTTTCAATCTGGATTTCGCCCCCACCATAGCACCGAAACAGCTCTAGTAAAAATTACTAACGACCTTCTTCTTGCTGCTGACTCTGGTCTTCTGTCCATCCTCATTCTTCTTGATCTAAGTTCTGCCTTCGACACCATCTGTCATTCTATCCTCCTCAACAGACTAACCTCCATTGGCATCTCAGGTACCCCGTTAGACTGGTTCAACTCCTATCTCTCTGACCGCACTCAATTCATTCAGCTTAAATCCTTCCGTTCCCAGTCTTCCCCTGTCTCCACGGGTGTCCCCCAAGGCTCTGTCCTCGGACCCCTCCTCTTCATCATTTACCTCCTTCCTCTAGGTCACATCTTCCGCAAATACGGCGTCCATTTCCACTGTTATGCTGATGACACACAGCTCTACTTGTCATCAAAACCTAACTCCACCCACCCACCCTCCATCCTCACCGACTGTCTCATTGAGCTAAATCACTGGTTTTCTAACAATTTCCTTCAACTAAATAGCAACAAAACAGAAATCATTCTTGTCGGTACCAAAAACTCTATTTCAAAATCAGAACATCTTCTCATCCCCCTTAACAACTCTCTGCTATCCACATCCCCTCAGATCAAGAGCCTCCGTGTCATCCTCGACACCACTCTCTCCTTCACTTTGCACATCAACAATATTACTCAGTCTACCTATTTCCACCTCCGTAATATTAACAGTCTCCGTCCTTCTCTCTCACCCCGCTCCACAGCCATCCTGGTGCCCAGTCTTGTGACTTCTCGTATCGATTACTGCAACTCCCTTCTCTACGGCCTCCCCAACAAATCTATCCACAAGTTACAGATGGTCCAGAACTCAGCTGCCCGTGTCATCACTCAAACCTCCTACTATAATCACATCACTCCTGTCCTGCAGCAGCTCCACTGGCTCCCGGTTAAATCACGCATCATCTTCAAAATTCTACTCCTCACTTTCAAAGCTATCCCCAACCTGTCCCCTCCTTATCTATCTGACCTCCTACAAATCTCTAGCCTGGTTAAAACCAGACCCTTGTCCTTCACTGAAGGGAAATGAGAATTGAGCGGAGCTGCGTAGGAAGGCGAGGGCCAGGCTAACAAATCTCCATCCCATCATGCTCTCTCAGATCCTCCTCTTCGCTACATCATGTACCCTTTGCCCGCCTCTCCACCATGGGGAGCAGGGCCTTCACCTGCTCTGCCCCTCACCTCTGGAACGCTCTACCGCCAGACCTTTGAAACACCACCTCCCTTTCTCTGTTCAAGACTGCCCTACGCCTGTGCCTCTGCGTACGTACAGCGGCGTACTGCCTTACGCAGAGCTATACCGGGGCCTTAAGGAATGCCAACTAGTGTATGGGCTTCAAGACAGAATCGGCTCATGAATGGCTGACACACGATGTCACTCACGATGTCACTCAACATCTAAATCAATCGAAAGTCGGTCTGCCTCGGAGGGGGTGGGACTTGACAAACTCTATAAATCAGGGGTCACCAACCTTTTTGAAACTGAGAGCTACTTCGTGGGTACGGAGTACAAAGGGCACCAGTTTGATAAACTCTTCGGAAATAACAAAGCGTAAATTGAAAAAAAAATGTAATAAACATATTTTTAAGAACATATTTTTAAGATAGACATTTTAAAATATATATAAATACAAAAAAAGAATAACAAATGAATAAAATGACATCTTAAATGCAGCTTAGTAGTGAGTTGTGCTATTTTTAGAACAGGTCCGTGGGCACCTCAAATTATCCTTGGGGGCGACCGGGTACCCGCGGGCACCGTGTTGGTGACCCCTGCTATAAACAATAGAGTCGAAGAATAATGTGTTTAACAAACTTCCGGGTGGACATCATAAAGGTGAAGTCTCCTGGAATTATGTACCTGTATAATTATAAAACACTCGGGATTCCTTCAGGCTATAGAAACCTTTCCCACACTCTTGCAGTGTTGTCAAATCAAACTTATTAATTTTAACAACATACTTATATGTAGCTACAAATTTTTTCTCACCAGCTGGCAGAACAGCTGTAACTCGGTTCCGCTCCGACTTGGTTTTGTTTTCGCAGACCTACCCTGCCAGTTTTGGTCAGCTCTCTCTGGCTTGGGGTACTGGCGGTGGGCTCCAGAGAGTAGCCAGACCCTGCTCGGAAGTCGTCGTGGGCCAGCTACCAGCTTGCAGGTTTGCCGATGGGTCTGGGGTCTAGTTCTTCTCTGGTTCTGTGCAGCCCTTGAGCGCCAAAGCACATTTTGGTGGAGGGCTCAGACTTTGGGATGCCCAGAACAAGACCAAATTGAGTCCGAATCTGGTTGAAAAAAATCCCAGTGTGTTCCAGAGAGTAGCCGGACCTACAGCTGTGCATTCCTGCTCTGAAATCCTCGTGGTCCAGCAACCAGCTCTCATATTCACCAATGGGTCAGGGGGTCCAGTTCTGCTCCAGTTCCGGTCTGGTTCCGTGCCACTCTCTGAATCCACTGGGCGTCAAAGTCACTGTAAATGACCTAATCAAAACTTTCCCTCTAAGTATTTCAGCAGAAGGCAATGGGGTTTCTGGGAAACTCAGTCTTTATGAGCAGGGATACAATACAGCCTTATTGCGAGAAAACTACAAATTGGCAGTGCCTGTCCAAAGTATTTTATTTTTATTGTTAACTTTTTACTGTACAGTATCCCATACTGTTCCAATCACATGATTAACATTAGCCTGGTTAAAACCAGACCCTTGTCCTTCACTTCGCTTTGTTCTAGGGTCTGGGATTTCTCCCATAGACAATGATTTCTCCAGTCGATTTTTGACCGGACCAGTCAGAGAACAGAAGGCGGAGTTTTGTTAGTTTAGCCTGGGGATGTCCAGGCTATCGGATAAATAGCTCAGAAACCACTCGGTGGATATTTTTTCTGCTACCAGTGTGTAATTATATGGCTCTAATTTACTGACTGTTGGCCTAGATTAAACATTTGAGATAAAATTCGATTTTTTTATCATTTATTTTCGTAGCGCACCCGAGGCTGTTTGGAAAATGTCAAACCGAAACAATTTAAATCCAGCAGATTTGACCATTTCGTGAATTGATTTAGGAACTGTTAAGCTCAGGAACACTTCTGATATAACGTCAGCTATGAAATATATTTTTTCTCAGCAAAGAAATAATAGTTTTTTACCTTGTTTTCATGAAAATTCCTTCGTGGCGGCAGCCATTTTAACTGACGACGTCAGTCGACGTCGTTCAAAACTCCGCCTTCTGTTCTCTGATTGGTCCGGTAATCCGCCTTCTGTTCTCTGATTGGTCCGGTCAAAAATCGACCGGAGAAATCGTTGTCTATGGGAGAAATCCCAGACCCTAGTACAAAGCGAAGTGAAGGACAAGGGTCTGGTTTTAACCAGGCTAGATTAACATTTAAGTTGACAATCATGTGTCATGTAAATGTTTTTCTTTGTTTTCAATCTTACAAAGTACTTTGAAAAACTGTAACAGCGAGTCTGCGAAAACTGAACCATGAAGTACTATGTACTGGGAATTGGCGGCAAACCATCTGCATAGCCATTACAGTCGGCAACCACGAGAGGGCGCACTAAACTGAAAATAGTGCCAAACTAACTTACAGTTCGGACAATACAAAGGCTATTAAAAAAAGTTGGTTTTGCCGTCAAAATGAAAAATTAAAGACAATGATCATGTAAAATTGATAGCAACCAACATAATAGAAGTATCTTTAATAGCTACGTTTACAAAAACAAAGAAAGAAAAGCGCCAACAACTTTGTCCCCACACTATACCCTCACAGTGCATGGTGTCGAAGTGAGGGAGAGGAAGCCATCAGAACAAAATGAATAACTTCACTTCCACCCTTGATACATTTCAAAATAAAATACAAGATACAATTCATTAACACAGTAAACAAAAACTACAAAGTGCATCTTTAACTCTGTTACACCTCAATATTCTCTGTTGTTCTAAAGCAGGGGTGTCAAAGTCAAATACACCGAGGGCCTAAAAAAATTGCTACAAGCCAAGGGCCGGACTGGTTCAATAATAATAATAATAATAATAATAATAATAATAATAATAATAATAATAATAATAATAATAATAATAATAATAATAATAATAATAATAATACTTTATTTATAAAGCACTTTAAAACAACCACAGCTGCAACAAAGTGCTGTACACATAAAATCAAGAACGTTTAAACACATAAAAAAACAGTTGTTAAAACATTAAGATCAATAAAAACAATAAAAACAATAAAAACAGTACAGACCAAATTCAGCCCATGCTAAAAGCCAGGAAAGTAAAAATGTGTTTTTAGAAGCGTTTAAAGTTTATTATAAGGGGTGATATGATAATTTTTTTCTTCTTTCTGCACTCTTTTCATTCAATGTTTTCTTTTTGATTAATTTGTTTTCTTTTTACTCTTTTAAATGAATAAATAAATGAATTAAATAAAATATTAAATAGCTTTACATCTGCTAAGTTCATGGCATAAACCAACACAAACATGTTCTTGTTTTTAATGTTTTACATTGCTTTATAATGTAGCTGTTTATGTTTCTTTCTTTTTTTTAATACAGTTTTCTTGTGATTTTTAATTAATATGCTTTTGTATGATTGTTTACTGTTGGCTGCAAGTATCAAGCTGTGAAATCCTTTATTATCATTAATTATAAAAAATGAGTCCTATTGGGCCTTTTTGGCCTGTGGGACCCCGGAAGCAGCAGATAGGTACTGACAGTCCAAGTGGCATGCGGCTCAGGTGGTTGCTGAGGTAAAAACTCTGGCGTGGTAGGAGTTTGGAGAGGCCATGGAGAATGACTTCCGTACGGCTTCGAGGCGATTCTGGTCCACCATTCGGCGTCTCAGGGGGGGAAAGCGGTACGCGACCAACACCATTTATGGTGGGGATGGCGTGCTGTTGACCTCAACTCGGGATGTTGTGAGTCGGTGGGCGGAGTACTTCGAAGACCTCCTCAATCCTACTGGCACGTCTTCCACTGAGGAAGCGGAGCCTGGGGACTTTGGGTCGGGCTCTCCAATCTCTGGTGCTGAGGTCACCGAGGTGGTTAAAAAGCTCCGCGGTGGCAGGGCTCCGGGGGTGGATGAGATTCGCCCTGAGTTCCTTAGGGCTCTGGATGTTGTGGGGTTGTGTTGGCTTACGCGACTCTGCAATATCGCGTGGACATCGGGGGCAGTTCCCTTGGATTGGCAGACTGGGGTGGTGGTTCCTCTATTCAAAAAGGGGGACCGTAGGGTGTGTTCCAACTATAGGGGGATCACACTCTTAAGCCTCCCTGGTAAGGTCTATTCAGGGGTTCTGGAGAGGAGGGTCCGTCGGATAGTCGAACCTCGGATTCAGGAGGAGCAGTGTGGTTTTCGTGCTGGTCGTGGAACACTGGACCAGCTCTACACCCTCAACAGGGTCCTGGAGGGCGCGTGGGAGTTTGCCCAACCAGTTTACATGTGCTTTGTGGACTTGGAAAAGGCATTCGACCGCGTCCCTCGGGGGGTTCTGTGGGGGGTACTCCGGGAGTATGGGGTACCAGGCCCATTGATATGGGCTGTTAGGTCCCTGTACGACCAGTGTCAGAGCTTGGTCCGCATTGCCGGCAGTAAGTCAGACTCGTTTCCAGTGAGAGTTGGACTCCGCCAAGGTTGCCCTTTGTCACCGATTCTGTTCATAACTTTTATGGATAGAATTTCTAGGCGCAGCCAAGGTGTTTGTCATGATCTGCTGTGTATTGTTAGAACCCACGTGCAGAAAAACAGACTGGCTCCCGAATGTAAAATGAACAATGATTTATTTAACAAAAATAATAATGCTGATGGAACAAAAACACTTACTGAGAGGAGAGGAGATGAGCAGATCTTACAACGTGGAAAGACAAAGCCCCAGTGCTCAAGGAGTGAACACACAGAGTCTAAATACTGACACAAACGAGAGAGTGAGGAGCACCTGGGGTGATTAGAATGAGGATCAGCTGTGAATGATTAAGGCTGAAGGCCTGAGCACAGAGAGAAAGACTGAGGAGCAGGAAATGACAGAGACTGAATGAGATACACAGAAACCAGTAATCAAAGCCCAGAATAACAGACAGGAGGGGAACACAAAACAACATAATCAAATAAACATAAAGTAACAGACATGGACAGAGCCTGACATAACCCCCCCCTCAAGGGTGGCACCCGACACCCCCAAGACGGACCCCACAAGAACAAGGGCGGGCGGAGGGAGGCAACAGGCAGGACGGCGGGCCAACAACAGCCAGATCTGGGGGACGCCCAGGAGGACGCCCATCACCAACAGCCAGATCTGGGGGACGCCCAGGAGGACGCCCATCACCAACAGCCAGATCCGGGGGACGCCCAGGAGGACGCCCATCGCCAACAGCCAGATCCGGGGGACGTCCTGAAGGACGCCCATCGCCATCAGTCAGATCCGGGGGTTGACCAGGAGGCCGCCCATCGCCATCAGCTGGCTCAGGCGGGCGACCAGAGTAACGCCCAGCAACGGCCGGAACACCACAGGCCGGAACACCACAGTCGTCGGCCGGAACACCACAGTCGTCGGCCGGAACACCACAGTCGTCGGCCGGAACACCACAGTCGTCGGCCGGAACACCACAGTCGTCGGCCGGAACACCACAGTCGTCGGCCGGAACACCACAGTCGTCGGCCGGAACACCACAGTCGTCGGCCGGAACACCACAGTCGTCGGCCGGAACACCACAGTCGTCGGCCGGTACTCTGCCCTCGTCGGCCGGAACACCACAGTCGTCGGCCGGTACTCTGCCCTCGTCGTCACCAGGACCCCCGTCGTTGGGTGCAGAGATGTCTGCGGTGCCGGGACCCTCTGTCGGGGACGAGGCGTCTGCGGCGCTGGGACCCCCGTCGTCAGGACCCTCCGAGACGTCGTCGGGGACCACGTCGTCTTCTTCGGTCTGCGAGACGTCTGCTTCATCGAGACCCTCTGAAACGTTGTGGGGACCCTCGGAGACGTCGTGGGGACCCTCAGAGACGTCGTGGGGACCCTCGGAGACGTCGTGGGGACCCTCGCAGACGTCGTGGGGACCCTCGCAGACGTCGTGGGGACCCTCGCAGACGTCGTGGGGACCCTCGCAGACGTCGTGGGGACCCTCGCAGACGGCGTCTGGACCCTCACAGACGGCGTCTGGACCCTCGCAGACGGCGTCTGGACCCTCGCAGACGGCGTCTGGACCCTCGCAGACGGCGTCTGGACCCTCGCAGACGGCGTCTGGACCCTCGGCGTCTGGACCCTCTGAGAAGACCCCAGACGTTGAGACCCCAGGCGATGATACAGGTCTCAGTCTGGGCGTCGGCACAGGTCTCAGTCTGGGCGCCGACACAGGTCTCAGTCTGGGCGCCGGCACAGGTCTCAGTCTGGGCGCCGGCACAGGTCTCAGTCTGGGCGCCGGCACAGGTGAAGAGACGTCGGGCGTCGGAGCAGGCGAAGAGACGTCATCTGGACCCTCTGAGACGTCGTCCGGACCCTCGTTGTCAGGACCCTCATCGTCGGGCTCCTCTGAGACGTCATACGGACCCTCGTCGTCAGGACCCTCTGAGACGTTGTCGGGCGCCGTTGAGGCTGCAGGCGAGGAGACCACCGTCGAGGCTGCAGGCGAGGAGACCACCGTCGAGGCTGCAGGCGAGGAGACCACCGTCGAGGCTGCAGGCGAGGAGACCACCGTCGAGGCTGCAGGCGAGGAGACCACCTTCGAGGTTGCAGCAGCCGAAGCGTCGAGGTCTGCAGCAGCCGAAGCGTCGAGGTCTGCAGCAGCCGAAGCGTCGAGGTCTGCAGCAGCCGAAGCGTCGAGGTCTGCAGCAGCCGAAGCGTCGAGGTCTGCAGCAGCCGAAGCACCAAGGACCAGAGATGGCAAGTACTTTGCCACAAAAGCTGCCTGCCAACGTTCCAGCTCCTCCTGTGACACCCTCTCTTCCTCCTCCAGAAAGCGAGGGCTGGGCTGTACATCTGGTGGCGAGCGAGGAGGAGACGGACAGCGGGGTGCAGCGGTGAGGTGAGGTGGAGAGGGATGAAGCTGAGAGTCGGTGGTCTTGCCTCTTCTTTGCCGCCTCTTCCTGCTGCGTTGGTGGTGCGAGCTGAGGACGGGCGCACCCCAGAGTTCATCCTCCAGCTCAGCGTCATCGTCTGACCACAGCAACAGATGTGACGAGCAATAAGCCGGCGGGGTGGAGGAAGAAGCTGGCTTAAAAGCCAGGCGGCTCCCCCAGAACTGAGACCTCGTTTCCTCTTCCTCCACAAGAAGAGGTGCTGGTAGGATCCCCACCTCTGGTCTGTGGTGACCTTGTCTCTGGACGGGTTTGGTCCGAAACGCCCCCCACCGGATGACAGGCTCCTCCATCCGCTCCTGCTTCTCCTTGTCCCGTTGAGCAGTTCTGTCTGCCTCACGGGCGAGCCATTCAAAAATACCTATTTTTCTGCTGGGCTCTTTCTGACTGGGGCTTTCTGTCATGATCTGCTGTGTATTGTTAGAACCCACGTGCAGAAAAACAGACTGGCTCCCGAATGTAAAATGAATAATGATTTATTTAACAAAAATAATAATGCTGATGGAACAAAAACACTTACTGAGAGGAGAGGAGATGAGCAGATCTTACAACGTGGAAAGACAAAGCCCCAGTGCTCAAGGAGTGAACACACAGAGTCTAAATACTGACACAAACGAGACAGTGAGGAGCACCTGGGGTGATTAGAATGAGGATCAGCTGTGAATGATTAAGGCTGAAGGCCTGAGCACAGAGAGAAAGACTGAGGAGCAGGAAATGACAGAGACTGAATGAGATACACAGAAACCAGTAATCAAAGCCCAGAATAACAGACAGG
>JBBPBX010035632.1:0-31951 GCA_038048925.1 Garcialebias charrua
TCTGGTGAGAAAAGAGGCATTCGGTATGGTCTGCCATGAATTATCTCAAAAGGGGTCAGACCATTAGTTGTTGGAGTGATTCTCATGTACAATTTCACAATGTCTAGGCACTCTGGCCATGGACGTTTTGTGGTGTCCATGGTTTTTCTTAACCTGGATTTGATTGTACCGTTTGTTCGTTCGACCAGTCCGGCGCTTTGGGGATGATAGGCACAATGATTTTTTAAAGTCAAGCCTAGGTGCATAGCCATGTCACGTATGACCTGATTAACGAAATGAGGTCCATTATCACTGTATATCGTTTCTGGGATCCCGTGTACAGGAATAATATCTTTACAAATGGCTTTAGCAACTGTGAGAGCGTCTGCATGTTTACTTGGAGTTATTTCCACCCATCTTGAAAAAGAATCAATCATTACAAGACAGTATTTGTATTGACCACTAGGTGACAATTCAATGAAGTCCATGTACATTCTTTGAAATGGGTAATTAGGTGTTGGAAAAGAGCCCCTTTTAGGTCTCAAATTACCCTGTGAGTTGTGTCTGATGCAAACAAGACAAGCTTTACAAAAACCTTTCAAAAATGAATCAAGGCCAAAAGTGGTAAAATGTCTTTGAATCATGTCAATCATCCCAGCACTTGAAACATGGCACAGCCCATGAGCTACAATTGCTGCAGCTTTGAACAGAGATTTTGGTAGAACTGGTTTATTATTTATATGATATAAACCGTTCTCATCATGATTTTGCTGGGCATTTCGAGCCTCCCACATCTGTTTTTCCTGTTTTGGTGCAGCTTTTTGCATATCCAAAAGAACTGATTTATTAATCATGTCTTCATTCAGTGAGCTCATCAAAAAACATGAGCCATAAATTCCCTTAGCAGCTTCTTTAGCTACAAAATCAGCAAATCTGTTACCATTTGAAACAAAGTCTGTGTTTCTGGTGTGAGCAGTGCATTTGCAAACAGAAATGTTGTTTGGTTTGTGGATGGAATTTAAAAGTTCTGTCAAAAGTTTTGCATGTGTCACAGGTTTCCCACTAGATGTCAACATACCCCTGTTTTCCCATTGCTTGGCAAAGTAAAACAGAGTTGAGAAGGCGTACTGGCTGTCCGTGTAAACAGTAACACTTTGTCTTTCAGCCAGCTGGCATGCGCGTGTGAGTGCAATTATTTCTGCAGCCTGAGCTGAGTGATGGTGGGACAGCTGCTTTGCTTCTATGATAACGTCAGGGAGCTGGACAATTGCATAACCAGTCTGAGTTTTTCCAGTGTCAGTCCTGAAACATGATCCGTCCACAAACCAAACTAACCCGTCAGTCAGAGGTGTGTCAGTTAAATCAGATCTGGGCAAATGAACCTGTTCAGTGATTTCTAAACAGCTGTGAGGTGTTCCGTCATCTGGGAGTGGAAGAAATGTTGCTGGGTTTAAGACATTACAACGTTTGATGTTTATGTGGCTCTGTGATAACAAAAGTGCAGTGTAGGAGAGGTGGCGAGCTGGGGACAGGATGTTCATTTTGCTCTGCAGCAACAACACGTCCACGGCATGAGGTACAAGGAGGTCTGTCTCATGAAACAAGATCAAGTCAGCTGTGATCTGCACAGCCATTGCAGCAGCACAAACTGCTTGAACGCACGGTGGTAAAGCTAATGCCACAGAGTCTAATTTCTTTGAGTAAAAACCAAGAGGTTTCATTTTGTCTCCATGCTTTTGCAGAAGAACTGATGTCATAAAGCTGTTTCTACAATCAACAGTCAGTGTAAAACGTTTTGAATAGTCAGGCAGAGTCAAAGAAGTTGTTTGAATGAGTTTCTGCTTCAATGTTAAGAAGGCTTGCTTCGTGGGCTCAGTCCAAGTGATTTTGTCTGTCAAGGTCATAGGAGTGTCATAGATCAAACAGAGCAAAGGTTGTGTCAGCTCGGCGTAATGTGGGATATAATATCTACAAAAATTACTGAGACCAAGAAAACTCATCATTTGTTTTTTTGTTTCAGGCCTCGGTGCGTCAGCAATGGCCTGTTTTCTTTTCTGCTGTATCTGTTTTCCATCAGCTGATAGTGTATGTCCCAAATAACTGATTTCAGTCTGTACCCACTGTATCTTAGATCTGCTCACTTTGTTACCTGTTTGTGCTAAATGTTTCAGCAGTGTGATTGAGTCACGTCTGCATGCTTCTTCTGTTGGTGATCCGACTAAAATGTCATCCACGTAAACCAACAACTGACTACCTTCACTCAACACAAGGTCAGACAAGCATGACATGATGGCTTGTGTAAATATTGTGGGGCTATATGTGAGGCCCTGCGGGAGCCGAGTGAACGTAAATCTTGTTTTTTCAAAAGTAAACGCGAACCAGAACTGTGAGTCAGTGTGAATGGGTATGCTGAAGAATGCATTACTGAGATCAATCACTGTAAAATATTTGTTGTCTGGATTTAAAGAGTTCAGCAGAGTGTGGGGGTCTGGAACGTTTGGGGCGATCGATTGTATCGCCTCGTTCACAGCCCTCAGATCCTGGACAAGTCTCCAATCCTCCCTGTTGGCCTTTTGAACAGGAAAGATAGGAGTATTGCAGGGAGAATCAGGACACTTTCTAATTACACCTGCTTTCAATAAATCAGAAATGACTGGTGTAATGCCTTTCACGGCCTCCGGTTTCAGTGGATACTGTTTAACCACTGGTCGCCAATCTGATTTTGGCTTTATTTGTACTGGAGGGATGGAATTCAATAACCCAACATCTGAAGGCCCAGAAGACCATAATGTTTCAGGTAATTGTCTCAGGTCTGCCTCATCACGTTCTGAGAGGAGCACCATGTCTGATTGTCATAAGGAGAGAGCATGCACTCTGGGTTCACACATCAGAACCAAACAAAGCTGTTTCTTCCACATTTTGCACGACGCACTGTATGACCATTCATTTTGTGGGGGAGAGAAGTCTGTGGAAACAGCCGTTGTTCTGATCTGAAAACCCACATCTCTCCATTGCATGTCGTTTGGTTTAAACAAACATATGTGTGGGATTGTGTCCAGTTTGTAAAAATGCTTTTGTTGTTCAGGCAGGAGAACTGTTGCAGCGGCGAGAGAATGTCTGTCGGTGTACAGCTCAGCGATCGCCATGGTGACCTGCTTTTCTGCCAGAAAAGCATTTATGTAGTCTGTGTCATCTTGTTTAAGAATATTCATTGTTAAATGTAGCTGACTTAAAGGCATTTCATCTTCAAGGGCTGTTAACACACTTCCTGCCTCCTGCATCAATGTAGAAGCAGCTGCCAGGTTATTAGTTGAACCCAGATCATATGAGCAGAAAACGTCAATAAGGCTTTGATTTGCATAAATCTGTGTTTTATTTAATCTTGCTGCTCTCATCCCATCCTGGACGGGGACTACAGCAATGGCAAGTTTTGTCAACAAGTCTCTACCAAGAAGGTTAATTGGACAATCAGGTGATATCACGACGTTTGCTGAGAAGGAGTAGCCAGTTTCTTCATCTGTGAAGTGTACTGGTTTTGAAATCATTTGTCTATTTGTCATACCATCTGCTGATTTTACCCAGATGGAGTTTTGTGATGGTTTCAGACCAGGAATGCTGGTTTTTAAAACAGTCTTGCACGCGCCTGTATCACACAAAAAATCAACAGGGATCGTGTTCACCCGCAACGTCACATACGGCTTCTCCTTCAGTGAGCTCAATAAGTTCCATGCTGAGCATATGTTTACTATCTCTTGACCTTGGGCAAAGTCAGAGCTGGCTGCACTTTCATCTAGTCATGCACTGAAACCTCTGTTTTGAGGGTGCGGTGGAGCAGCTGATAAATCTCCATTAAACCCTCCGTTTTGAGGGTGGTTTGGAGCAGCTGAGAAATTTTCATTAAACCCTCTGTTTTGATAGTGACTAGGAGCAGCTGGAAACTGCCCTCTGTGAGCGCCCCTTCCCCTCCCTTGGGAGTTTTTGTAACAGTCTCGCGAAAAATGCCCCAATTTCCCGCACGAATAGCAGCTTTCTGGATGTGGCTGCCTGAATGTGTTAAAATCATTATGTCTCGCTCTCATGCGACCCCGTCTGTTATTTTTTCTCGAAGGGCCGCTGTAAAATACGTCTGAGTCATCACTAAGGAACACATTCGTCTTGTTATCAGCGTTATTTCCGGCTTTTCTGTTTTTTATAATTTTTTCTGCGTGACGCGCCCACTGCATTAAGACAGTCACGGAACATGTGTCGACCTCTATCAGATGTTTTCTCACCCATTTAGAAATCTCAGGACGAAAAGATTGTAACAGGCCATTTTTCAGCTGTTGTTGAAAAGCTGAGTCATCATTTTCGGCTGGAATAATACCGCAGTGAACTTTGAATTCCTTCTCGTATCTGATTTTAAAGTCAGTCACCTCCTCATCAGGTTTTTGTTTCACAGCTGAGAGAGCTGCATAATCAGCACGCCTTTTAAAGGCCTCTCTCACACGTGCACAAAGAGCTGACCACTGTGTTAAATAGCCACCTGTTAACTGTTGGTCTGTTTGAGGATAAGGGTACGGATTGTTGTCATTATCTCTGCCTGTGTAATCACCCCGCACTCTGGCCCAATACTTGCCCAACGACGATTGAGCCGCTTCCCCCGTTTCATGGCCATTTAGATGATAAGAATGTATGATTCCTAGCATATCTGTGATCCATGCCTCTGGATCTTCAGCCACATTTATGACGCCCTCAACTGCCCTTCTGGCCTCTTCCAGCGTCCATGGTCTAAAAACAAACACAAACTGAGCACCGTCCGGTGCTGGGTTTGGATTTGGTACCTGGATCATGGGATATAATTCAGTGGTTAGGCCAGACGTTGTTGGTTTTACGTCACTTAATTTGCTGGCGACGGTTTGGCTTCGAGTGTGACTGGCAGGGGGACTGAGTATTGGTTTTATATCGACCTCTGGCTTTATTTCAGGTAGTTCTGGGTGTAACTGTTGTATCTGCGGAGGAGGTACAAAAGATGCAGCTGCACCATTTCCTCCAAGGTCGTAAGCAGGACGTCGAGTGCTAACAACCATTTCGTTATCTTCTGGATGGACGAAAAGCGTATCAGATGTTTTGTTTCTTTTCTGGAGCTTATTTGTCCTTGACTTCTCGACCTGTTCCTCCCTAATTAGTGATTCAGTCAGCCATAAATTAGCTACTGTCAACTGAAGTTGTAATTTATCCCTTTTTTTTCCTTTAGACAGAGCAATTTTATCCTGGAGTAATGAGACAAGCATTTTCCAGGTCTCAATTTTAAGATTTGGGATAACTTTATATTTTTTCATCCATTTCTCTAAATATTTTACTGA
The DNA here is from genome assembly GCA_038048925.1 of Garcialebias charrua. Lineage (NCBI taxonomy): Eukaryota > Metazoa > Chordata > Actinopteri > Cyprinodontiformes > Rivulidae > Garcialebias > Garcialebias charrua. The sequence goes on from JBBPBX010035632.1 coordinate 5,322, forward strand.
GTCTGGATTTTTTTCAAACATAAATTTAGCATCCTTAGTATTTGTGCTCCGAGTTGTTCTGCTCCTATAATTTCCCATTTTTGCTAGGTATGACAAACTCTTTGTGTACTTATTAATATACGTGTGCAAATTAATTTTAAAACTGGAAATGTTTAGATCCAATGAGGTCACTTACTCTTAATTTTCAAATAGGAGTCCTTGAAAACAAACCAGAGAATGTGGTTGTGTTTCCTACTCCTCAAACACTTACGTCAAACAAACCTCGTTTCATACATACACATGTACAGAGATTCACATGTAAAACATGAGCTGGTTCTCCTTACATACCACACACAGGTACCAAATTCACACAAGCGCTTAAAAGAAACAAAGGTACTATGCTTATTCACTCTCAAAAGACAGGCTACAGTAAAACAAAACAATCACACAGAGAAGTAGACTTGGCGAAGGTTAAGTGAGAAGGCCCACAGAAAACAGATAATAGATGTTCAGAGGGGCGCCGAGTGTGCCCACACACACACACACACACACACTCACACACACACTCACAGGAGCCTGGAGCAGGAAGCACACAACAGAGGAGAGTGGGAGAGAGAAAAAGTCAGAGTAGCAGGAATGTTCACAAACGTACAAAGGACTAAAAATGTCAGATTTTTTAAACAAATACACGACGCGATATAAAAAGATAAACGCCTTATTATCCCTTCTCGTCCAGCTGGGCCTTCAGTGTCCAATATAAGGTCTGGCGGTCAGCTTCACAAACGTACAGTATGATCTCAGCGTAATTTTGACCGCCCTCGCTTTAATATCAAAAGATCTCGGTTCTGTCAACTAGCGACGTGCGCAAAAGTTCGCCTAGTTTTCGAAAAACAGAACCTCACTCCAAATTTCAAGGCCAAGCACCGAGACAGTTCAAACCATATTCATACGACGTATCAGCAAAAAAAAAAATCCTGTTACTCACGTCTTGTTAGTCTGTGCGGTGTGATAGGGATGTCCGTCAAGCCGTTCCTGATGATTCAAAGGACCTAAAACGCTGGCCAGGTGAGGCAACCCCCCCCGGGCTTTGTCGCAGGCCGTGCACGGGCTTCTGTGCAGCGCGTCCTGTTTGACGTGCACCAGGAGCGGATATGAGGAAACACCCGGGTAGTTTCGGCACCAATTATGATAGGTGTTTAGACACCTGTTACCTTAATAAAAACCACACAAGATAAACAAGAGAAATGAGTTAGACAGAATCATGGAAACTTTGCAAAGGGGATTAGGCTTTTTAATGTACTTCTGAAACTTGGTTGGTCTCATGAACACATTCTTGCACAAATCCGAATTGTGCAGCTATCACAAACCATTTATACAAGTAGGAGGAGGAGTTTTGACAAGTTACACAAATCTCTGACATTATACAGATAGATAAACTGCAGTCAGGGTTCTGCATGAGGCAGGAACATCTAATCAAAACATTGTACCATGAACAAACAAAGAAGTTTGTCTGTTCTTCCTCAAGGACCAACACTGTTTGTATCTCAAATTAATTGTTTGAATGTGAACAGAGAACATTATATTAAAGTGAGCTGGGTAAGAATTATTGTTCAGAGTGATTAGTTTTAGATGATAAATGTTGAATATCTCCATCAATCGATTTTGCACTGATTTCAGAAAAGTAAATGCTGTAACCAAACCAGATTGTTATCCTCTCCCTAGAATCGAGGATTGTGTCGACCATGTGGGCGCTGCACGCTTTGTAACCACTTTGGACTTATTGAAAGGTTATTGGCAGGTGCCATTGACTGAACGAGGTCAGGAGGTCTCTGTTTTTGTTACCCCTGATAGTTTTCTTGAGTACACAGTCATGGCTTTTGGCATGCATAACGCTCCTGCTACTTTCCAAAGACTAATGAACATCGTTTTGTCCGAATTACCCTTTTGTGAAGCATATCTAGATGATGTGGTGGTGTTCTCAGATACTTGGGAAGATCACTTAAAACACCTACATACTGTTTTCACACGTTTGACAGAAGCTAAGTTGACGGTTAATCTGGCTAAATGTCAGTTTGGGCACGGAACTGTGACCTATTTGGGTAAACGTGTTGGAAGTGGTCAAGTACGTCCAGTTGAGGCAAAAGTGGAAGCAATATTGTCTGTCCCAATACCTTCCACCCGGACGGAGCTGAGACGTTATCTAGCCATGGTAGGATACTACAGAGGGTTCTGTAAGAACTTCTCTGCTGTGGCTGCTCCCCTAACGGATCTTCTCAGCCCGAAAACACCCTTTACCTGGTCTGAGAGGTGCCAAGAAGCGTTTGATCAAACAAAAACGTTGTTAACTAAGGCTCCAGTGCTAGCTGCACCAAAATTCGATGTCCCTTTTAAACTGGCTGTAGATGCTTGTGACTCTGGAGTAGGAGCTGTTCTCATTCAGGAAGGAACAGACGGAGTGGAACACCCAGTTTCCTATTACTCCCGGAAGTTGAACAAACATCAAAAAGGGTACTCGACCATAGAAAAGGAAGCCTTGGCTTTGATCTTGGCACTAGAGCATTTTGAAGTGTACATTGGAGGATCATGCGATCCCATTATTGTATACACTGACCACAACCCCCTTACTTTTTTGCATCGGATGTGTAATAAAAATCGACGCTTAATGAGCTGGTCTTTGCGACTGCAGCCTTTTAACCTCTCCATATTACACATTAGAGGTAAGGACAACGTTATAGCCGATGCCCTCTCTCGTTTTTGAATACCTTGCCCCTACTTGCCTTTTTGTATGGTGCTATGTAGCCGGTGTCCCCACAAGACTACATTTTCCCCCATACAAAACACTGGTGGTGGAGGTGTTATGTATCCTGAGATCCTGAGGAAACTGACCATGCTGACACCTACAGGTTTTTGTGTATGTTGACTGCAGTCATGTTTTGTTGGTTAATTAGTCTGATTATGATCAGGCTTGTATGTTCAGTCAGAAGGACCTGAGTGACACACCTATATATACTTCACAGTGAGAGTGCTTGAATGCGGAGTGTTGTGAGCTCAGAGTTTGGTTGCTTTGTTGCTGAGCTGTTTGAGTACTGTTTGGGTACTGTTTGAGTACTGTTTGGGTACTGTGGGGTGTTCTCCGCCCGCCCCTGTCAGGAAGTTTGATCTTCTGTCTAGAAGATTGTTGGTGAGTAGCTGATTGCTCATGTTTGGTCCTGACTGTGCTAGATGCACTTAGAAATTGTCTGCTCATGTGTCCTTGTGAAGTTTGACTGTGCTTGAAGCACTTAGGAATGGTTGCTCATTTTTGGCTTTGCAGTGCTTGGTGCACTTGGTGGCTGTAGGCTGCATTACTGACATTTGGATCTTGCTCAGAAGAGGGAGGCTGACCTGTGTGGTTTGGTTAACTTGGTTTAACCAGGAGGTTGTGTAGCTGGTGGTGACCAGCTGTTTGGACTCTTTTTGTTTGCCTGATGACAGAGTGAGATCGGTAGTTCAGTTCTCGGTTTTCTTTTACCCCTAGAGTCCCCTTTGGTTAGGTAGTCCGTCACTAGACAGGCTTCGACGGCCCTGTTTTTATGGGTTGGCCCTGCGCTGGTGACGTTATATTCTTTTTGGCTGACTCACTCTTGTCCACCATTTATTTGAACTTTTGTCTATTTTTGCTCTTTTTTTGTTGCCCTGTGCCAGAAGACGGTGCACTCCGCACCTGGAGGGAGGAGTCGGGCAGTTTTACAATAAAGTTTTTTAATTTACCTTCTGCCTTCTTGTGTCCTTTGTCCATTTAATGTGTTCGGCCTGAGCCAGCCGTAACACACCTCACTCAAAGAAATCTGTCAAAATGAACTTTATTTTATTTTTATACGAATTTATTCGTTTAAAAATACAACACAAAAAAAATCCCATACATGAGACGAATACAATATAAAATATAAAATGAAGTGTAGCATATGGAAGAAAAAATCTTATTATGTCTGCCCCCTTATTCAAACAATCAATTCAAACAATAATCATCTACAAGTAACAGAACAAAAAAAGAACAACTCCCTATAATTATCGAACTACAATACAACACATGTTACACTATTTCATATATATTTTTGCAATAATTCAGTTATGATCATTTTCTTAAATGTAAACATTGATTTTGCATTTTTAATTTCATTCTCAAAACCATTCCACAATCCAATTCCCTGATTGAGGTTGGCCGTCCCTTCAAACTGGTTCTATATTTTGGTTTTACAAATATATCTGTTCCCTTGAGATTATAACAACTTTGTCATTTAACAAAATGTAATTGGATATTCAAAGGTAGTTCATTATTATTATTATTATAAACTTGTTTCACTTACTACACTTTATAATCCAGTGCGCCTTATAGTCCGAAAAATACGGTACTCTAAATTATATCATTGTTTCTTTTTTTTTCTTTTTTTTGTCCTGTTTGGGATTGTGGCACTCAATTATTGTCTGAGTGTCGAGGTGATACCCAACATATTTACTTTCACAAGCTGAGCATTATGGCTGGCCTCAATGCTCCACTTGATGTATAAATAAAACTTTATTAGAATTTGCTTTGGGTTTGTTTAAGATGCAATGGACATGGGGATGAAAAGACAAAGAAGAAAATAAAGCTAGAAATGTGAGAGAAAGGGTAAAAGAGAAAGAAGGTGAGAGAAGTAGAGAGAGAGAGGTATAAAGAGAACACACATCAACATCATTGAAGCCTATGGCAAGCCCTTTTAACATTAAATCGTGAAGTCTGACTATCCGTAATTACATTCTAGATATCTAAAATGGAGTTTTGACTAGTCACAATTACATTTTGACTAGTCAGAATGTTAATTTAAGATATCTGTATTTACATTCTGACTAGTTGTAACCGCCCACATCTGACTCGTCTGTACTCTGCGTTGTGTCACGGGTAAAAAGAATCAGCAGACGAGGACTGCAGCAGTAGGGCAGGTTTATTCTGTTTAAAACAAGAGTACATTTAGTACAGCAGTTCTCAGGCTCTGGCCTCCCCACACACACCTCTCTCCAGCGCAGCACGGCGCAATCTGACCGGAATGTGTTGAAACCAACCAAAATTCTCAGAAATTCATAAATAATAAAGTAAACTCTCCATTCATTCAAAAACAATTAAAATAAAACACAAACAGAACTATTCTGCCCAACAGTTACAATTCTTATATTTCAAATTGAATTAACAAAAAAAATAGTTTCCATTATAACATGAAAATGTACTAATACATTAACTTAACATCTAGATAACATTTTGAAAGAACTCACATACCTGTTTAAAACAAGAGTACATTTAGTACAGCAGTTCTCAGGCTCTGGCCTCCCCACACACACCTTAACCAATCAGAAGAACAAAAAAAAGAACCACATTGGCATGAAACCTCGACAAATGACAGTAACTTGGGGATTAAACACCCAATAGTGTGCTGCACTAAACATAAAACAGTTTAAAAACGATATATAACAAGTTGTGAGTTTACAGAATATACTTTTAAGAACATTTTGAATACTTTAATACACAAACAGAAGACAGCTGCTGTGACACCTACCTCTCTCCAGCGCAGCACGGCGCAATCTGGAGGAGAGAGCGGGAATGCACGGCAATACAGAGGATGTGACGCGGAAACAGGAAACAAGAAAATAAAAGCTTCTCCGCCAAAATAAAATGCAGTTCAGAAATCAAGAAAAACAAATCAACAGATTATGAAGATGGATTTGGGGTGAAATATAAACATTTTTTACACACTTGCTACATCCACCCCTCCTATATTTCACCAAAATCCAAGTCAGTCTCAGTTGTACAATCCCAATACATGGAAAACTGACGGATTCGATGAAAATTTAGCACAGAGTCGCCATAACTAAGTATAACATTCAGCTTGAGAGCCACCTATAACAGGTTTCGAAGGAACATACGGTTGATCAGACCTCTGCCCTTCTCAGATCAATATGATGCCATCTACACCATACAATTCTGTGCCAACTTTAAACCCATCAACACAATACAGGATGTATATTTGAGGAAAACAATATTCCATTACAATTACCGTATTCTCCGGCGTATAAGTCGCACCTTTTTGCACCTTTTTGCCTACATTTCTAAGCCCTGCGACTTATAGGCCGGTGCGACTTATACGTCGATTTTTCCAACATTTTGGTCATAATGTGACTTTGGTCAAAAGCTCCAAAAATGGTGCAGTACCAGTTTCGGCCGCTATGGGCGCTAAGAAACCCTTTACAGTACCTACACTGTTGACATCTGCCTGGTCCAAAAATGGTGCAGTGACACAGAAGATGAAGACTTCAATGGTTTTGAATGAATAAATAAAAGCCATAAAATAAATACAGTATCTGTTTCTGTCATCATTTTAAACTGAGACACGTTTTTTACTGTAATGTCAGCTAATAAAAATATATTTCTATGTGTTTATCTTTAAAGATAAATGATGAAAGACACAAAATATACCAAAATAATGTTCATTTATTAATGAAGACACATAAAACAAAATACTTTAGTTTTAATGTGATAATCTTGTCAAAAGTCCTTCTAAAAAAATTGGCAGCCAGTCCAAAATAATGTTCATTTATTAATTAAGACACATCAAACAAAATACTGTAGTTTTAATGTGATAATCTTGTCAAAAGTCCTTCCAAACAATTTGGCAGCCAGTCCATTTTGGGCAAAACACCAGCTCACGTGAGGTGCGACCTATAGGCCGGTGCGACTTATAGGCCGGTGCGACCTATACGTTGATTTTTCCATTTAATTTGGCATATTTGGCTGGTGCGACTTATACTCCGGTGCGACTTATAGGCCGACGAATACGGTACTTTGCTGAACTAAACATATACAAAACTCTAAACAAATGAATTCACTCAAAACCAAGTAAGAATGGACTGGGATTTTTGGCTCACGGAGTTTGCCAAATCCTTAAAATCAAAAGGTCTTTGAACCATGGATTCAATGAGTCTGTTCACCCTTTTGCTGACCCTGCCCACTCGAGTCCTGACGACTTGGTCACTATTCTCTGAGGGATGACACATGTCCGGGTTAGCATCTGAGTTCACGGGAAGAGCCTCTGTGTCCATGGAGTGTGCATGACTCACTGTATGTAACTCTTCTTCTGCCACATGCCTATCAGCATGTTCTCCTGAAAGTTCCATCACACTGTGAGTTGTCACAAGACTCTGGTTAGATAAACCTGGTTCTGACACTCCTTGATCCAAAAAAGCCGTGCTCTCACAGTTTGTCGATTTGCTCATTTCCCATGCATTATCTCCATCATCCAAACTTCTTTCTTCCCCAACATCAAAGGAGTCCGACAGGCCTTGTGCCTCCTCTGCCCCAGCAACAGCAATTTCATCCTGGGCCGTTGCCACAGGTAGAAAACTGACGTCCAGTAACAGGTTCCTGTGCACAATCTTTTTGTTGCCTTGCTTGTCCTCCAACTTGTATGTGTGAGTTTGAAGATTCCTGTCAACAACTGTATAAACTGTAGCACTCCACTTGTCAGATAACTTTTTCTTCCCTCTTTCACCCTTGTTTGCCAGCAAGACTCTGTCTCCACAGTTCAAATGGGTACCTTTCACTTTTCGGTTGTATCCTTCTGCCTGTTTATCTTGTTCTTCCACAGCATGTGCTTGAGCTATCCTAGCTGCCTCATACAGATGTGACATGAGTGTTTTGGCGTAGTTCTTGTAATCAGTAGTCACCGGATCACACAACACCTGTTTGAAGATCACATCCACAGGGAGCCTCGGAATCCGACCAAACATGAGTTGGAATGGAGCAAATCCTGTAGTCTCGTGGACTGTTGCATTATATGCAAAAGTCAATGTTTGTATTTGTTCAGGCCATTTGTTCTTCTCTCTGAGGGGCAATGATCGGAGCATGCTGCCAAGCGTGCGGTTGAACCTTTCGGTGCCCCCGTTTCCCATGGGATGGTACACAGTGGTGTGAGACTTTGACACTCCCGCCAGCCGAAGCAGTTCAGCAATGAGTTCACTTTCAAAGTTTGCTCCCTGATCTGAATGGATCCGTTCAGGAAATCCATACACACAAAATACGTGGTCCCACAACTTTTTAGCAACCTGCTTTGCTGTTTGATTGGCGCATGGAAATGCATGGGCTAACTTTGTGAAATGGTCAGTCAGGACAAGCACGTCCACTGAGTTTTGCTTTTTATCTTCTGCACTCCAAAAGTCCAAACACACCAACTCCATTGGAGCAACAGTTCTTATACTTTTAAGAGGGGCTCGCGCACAAGGTTCTGGTGTTTTAGCAAGAATGCACCTCTGACAACACTTGACGTACTCCTTCACATCAGTATCCATCTTCGGCCAGAAAAATCTCTGTCTTGCTAGATGGAGTGTCCGTGCCTGCCCCTGATGTCCAGCCATGTCATGAATACCTTGCAAGGCTCTTTCCTTGAGACTGTCAGGAAGAACAAACTGATGTCTTTTCTGTTTACTGAGGGGATCTCGAGTGACTCTATAAAGGATCCCATTTGTAATCTTGAGCCTCTCCCACTGCTTAATGATCACCATAGCTCCAACGCTGAGCCCTGCTCTTTCACGTCTGGATGGACGCCTCTCTCGGGTAATGAATGGCAAGATTTTGGAAACATCAGGGTCAAGCTTTTGGGCATGTTGTAATTCATCCAAAGTGAACACAGGGAGTGAATCTTGCCCTGGTATGCCCAGACTTTGGACAGACTGGATTAGTGCCACTGCACGAGTCTCAGCGACCAAATCCCACTGGTCGTGCATCTCCAGGAGAGCCTTGACTGCCACTGTGTCACACTGGGAAGGTTGCAAACTACAATAGAGTTCTGAACCGCAAGGTAGTTTCTTCACTTTTTGGTTCTGGACCTTTAGATGAAAAGCATCCTGGACCCCATCTTGGCTAATGCCATCAGCTTCGATAAGGAGACGAGAGTAGCCCTCAGTGATGATCCTATGACTGACAGTTGTTGCAAATGGATCTCTACTGAGTGCGTCCGCCACTGTGTTCTTGGACCCAGGTATGTGTTTAAGATCAAAAGAGAAGGGTGCCAGCTTTGCAACCCAACGTTGCTCACAAGCATCAAGTTTTGGCTTTGTCATGATGTAGGTGAGTGGATTGTTATCAGTCCACACTGTGAATGTTTGACCTCTTAACCAATGACTGAACTTCTCACATATACTCCATTTCAAAGCCAAAAATTCAAGTCTGTGAGCGGGGTATTTCTTTTGAGAGTTGCTCAACGTCTTGCTGGCAAATGCGATGGGGCGAGCTTTCTCTTCTCCAGCTGGTACTTGAGACAAGACAGCTCCAAGTCCGTCCAGTGAAGCATCAATAGACAAAATCAGAGGCTGTGAGAAATCTGGGTGTGCAAGAACAACACAATTCAACAGCTTTTCTTTAAGACTTAAAAAGGCTGTTTCACACTCCTGTGTCCAGTCAAATGGTCTCAGTTTTCTGTAAGAACCTGCATTTGTTGTTGTTTTGGTTTTACCCTTCCTCTTCTGCCCAGCAGTTAGAGCAAACAGTGGCTTGGCCACAGATGAACAGTTTGGAATGAAATGTTGGTAATAAAACACCATACCGAGGAAGGACTTTATCCTCTTGACTGAAGGCGTGCATCCATCATCCTCCATCAGGTCAGCCTTTGTCATCTTTGTAATGATTTCAACCTTTCCAGGGTCGACAGACACTCCATGGCCATCTATGATATGTCCCAGAAATTTCACTGATGATCTCATAAAGTGACATTTCTTGGGGCTCAACTTGAGATTGTGCAGGCGAAGGCGTTGGAACACAACCTCTAACCTCTCCAGAGACTCTTTTTCACTCGAAGCAAAGACAAGGAGATCATCCAAGTAGCACAACAAACTGCTGAAATTCAGATCTCCGAATATGCTGAGCATCATCCTCATGAAAGAGGCAGGGCTGTTACACAGGCCTTGGGGCATTCGATTATATTCATACAACCCCATTGGAGTTGTGAATGCTGTGTATTTCTTGTCCCCCTCTGCCATAGGAATGTTGTAAAATCCTGATGTCAAATCCATAGTGCTGAAGTAAGTGTTGCCTCCAAGAGCGGCTAAGCAGTCGGACTGGTGTGGGAGTGGATGTGCGTCTTTGAGTGTCCTTGCATTTAACCACCTGAAGTCTGTGCATATCCTCAGACTGCCATCCTTCTTCCAGACTAGCACAAGAGGAGAGGCATATTCACTCACAGATTTCTTTATTATCTCCTGTTCCTCCATGTCAGATAAAACCTGGCGCAACTTGTGATAATGAGCTGGTGGGATTCGGCGGTATGGAAGCCGAAATGGTCTATCATCAACAAGCCGGATGCGATGTACAAAGCCTTCTGCCTTGCCACAATCTAAAGCATGCTTGGAAAAAACATCATTATATTTCTCAAGCAGCTCGACCAACCTTGTTTTCCCTGCGTCGTCACTATGGCATAAGTCAATATTAAGGTCACCAAGCCCAACCTGTTGCAATCGCAGTTTCAGATCTGCAGGCCCCTCTTTGACATGTCCCTTCTCTGGAGCAGCGGTTTCAACCTGGCTGATGCCTTGAAAAACCTCAAAATCTTCAACCGCCAGGCAAGGGGACACGTCTGCCAACTTGCTGTTTCTTTTCAGCGTGATGGGCTTGTCTGAGAGGTTAGCGACTTTTAAAGGGACCCACCTGTCTCCCCATAAAGGAGTAATAATGCGAGCCACCATGATGTTACGTGGCATAGACTTAGATGAGGTTGGTTCAGTGATTACAGTACTCCCTGGAGACATGGGGATGTCATGTGGTAGCTTACCCCACACCAGATGTTCAGTCCTTGCCAGTAGAGTGATAGACTGTTGTAGTTTGACTGTGCCAATCTTTTCTGGGAGTTCTTCACCTCTCCACCGAGGAGTGCTTGCCATCATGTCGAGAAACCGCTCACATTCTGGGAGAAGACTGGGACTGGACACTAGACGCCAATAATCATTGGTTATTTTCAGCTGATGCATGAGAAATCTTATGACATTTGTGCCAATGATTAAATCATCCCTTTGGCCTGGCACTACTAACACAGGGACAACACATGTCTCGCCATACAGTTTCATTTCTACCTCATACATGCAGCGCGGTTTGCTGAGTGTCCCTCCACAACCAATGAGAACAATTTCTTGAGAGAGGGGAACAGGTTCTGAAAGTGAGTTCTGATTCAGCATCATTTGTTCCACCCTTTCACTCAGTGTACAGGCCATGGAACCTGAGTCAAGCATCCCCTGTAACTGAAACTTGTCATTTAGAGTCACATGCGTATAAAACAGTTCATCAAATGGCTCAACTCGTTGTGTATTTTGAGCTATTACCTTAGCACCAACTGGTGCTGCTGCACATGCCTTTTCATATTGCTGCTCAATGTCATTATTATTGAGGGTTTTGTCTTTTGAGCCCACACCACCCCTCATCCCATGCAGGCCAGCTAGTTTAAATGCTGTGGGTCTTGTGACTGAAGACCATGCTCACTTCTGATGGATAACCGGTTGGGACAGTCTCGCTTAATATGATTTGGTTCAAAACATGCTAAACACAAGCGTTTCTGTTTGCAGTGTGAGATGGTAGAATGATCTCGAGACTGACAAACCCTGCATGCTTTGTGATGCACTTGGCTGGGTGAGTTCTGTCTGCCTGCAATCTGACTGTTCTGTGAAAGTGTACGTTCAAAGAGACTGATTAAAGTTCTCATGCAGCTGTCGTTACAATGTGATGGGGCTGCTGCGCCAGTCTCTTGGTGTGATGGCATGTCTGTTAAGTGACATGGTGGTGGTGATAATTGTTCAGGAGCAAGAGCCTGAGCATGAGCTGTAGCTAGTTTAGGATATCCTGACCTGGAGAATGCCCGCTCTCTGGTTTCAATCTGGTAACGATCAATGTGCTCCTGAACTTCACTGGCTGTCCATTTGTCTGGTGCTTTGAACTTCAAAATGGCAGCAAGCGCTGGGTCTGGGCAATGTTTCACAAACATCATAGTTGCTTCTTGGCACGGGTCATCTACATGCCGCCCTAGTCTCTTCAAGCCTTCTTCTGCTGCATCAACTGCCTTGTTCAAGCGTACCCAGTAATCTAGAGGTGTTTCTTTTGCTAGTGGTACAGTGTTGTAAAAGTCTGCCATCGGCATACATGAATAAGGCACATCACTAAAATGTTGTCTGAGGATGCTGTAGACAATATCTGGTTTTTCCTGAGGCTTTAATGAAGGGTTGCTTCGCAGAGTTATCCTTACAATATCCTTAGCTTTTCCCATCAACTTAGAGAGGATCTCAGGGTACTGTTCATTAGTGGGTGTGCCTCGTTTTCTGAAGTAGATTTTCATTAATTCTTCCCACTCGCCAACAGTGTTTTTGTCAGATCCATCTCCCCTGAAGGTGGGGGGTTCTTTGACATCTGGCTGTATTACTAGCTTTGCCCCAGTCAAGTTGAGGTAAGTAGGTTCACTCTGTGATTGGTCCACACTGCTCTGAGATTGTGGACCTATAACTTCACTTTTCCCACATTCACCCATAAGACGGTCCACTATAGACTGTCCAACCTGCTGTGCAATGCTTGTAATAAGGTCACTTAATGGTGGGTCAGTACTAGCCAAATTGTCCGGGACCGCACCATCATGCACAATACTAGAAGATACATTGTCAACTACACGTGTAGAACAAAAGGCTGGAGAGCCTGCAACATTAGTGTTTCGAACTGGAGTAAAAGGCAAAGCCTCGATCATTCTCCCTCTCCCCACGGAGAAGTTAACACCACTCAACAAACATTTATCCTCATCTTTCTTACTTTTAACATAAGTCATTTTCAGTTGTTGTTTTTTTTACAGTTCTTTACATAAAAACAAATATATAAAATTATTTCTGTTGCTCGAGCAAAACACTATTCCACATTCAACTCTGTCATACTATTCAGTTTGTATAGATGTGTTAATGTAACAAGCAACCTCAGGCGACCAGCTGACGTTGATCCACTCTTCACGAACCACAATGAACTTGTCCGAAGCAGTGTGTATCCGGGTCACGGCACCAATGTAACCGCCCACATCTGACTCGTCTGTACTCTGCGTTGTGTCACGGGTAAAAAGAATCAGCAGACGAGGACTGCAGCAGTAGGGCAGGTTTATTCTGTTTAAAACAAGAGTACATTTAGTACAGCAGTTCTCAGGCTCTGGCCTCCCCACACACACCTCTCTCCAGCGCAGCACGGCGCAATCTGACCGGAATGTGTTGAAACCAACCAAAATTCTCAGAAATTCATAAATAATAAAGTAAACTCTCCATTCATTCAAAAACAATTAAAATAAAACACAAACAGAACTATTCTGCCCAACAGTTACAATTCTTATATTTCAAATTGAATTAACAAAAAAAATAAGTTTCCATTATAACATGAAAATGTACTAATACATTAACTTAACATCTAGATAACATTTTGAAAGAACTCACATACCTGTTTAAAACAAGAGTACATTTAGTACAGCAGTTCTCAGGCTCTGGCCTCCCCACACACACCTTAACCAATCAGAAGAACAAAAAAAAGAACCACATTGGCATGAAACCTCGACAAATGACAGTAACTTGGGGATTAAACACCCAATAGTGTGCTGCACTAAACATAAAACAGTTTAAAAACGATATATAACAAGTTGTGAGTTTACAGAATATACTTTTAAGAACATTTTGAATACTTTAATACACAAACAGAAGACAGCTGCTGTGACACCTACCTCTCTCCAGCGCAGCACGGCGCAATCTGGAGGAGAGAGCGGGAATGCACGGCAATACAGAGGATGTGACGCGGAAACAGGAAACAAGAAAATAAAAGCTTCTCCGCCAAAATAAAATGCAGTTCAGAAATCAAGAAAAACAAATCAACAGATTATGAAGATGGATTTGGGGTGAAATATAAACATTTTTTATACACTTGCTACATCGTCATAATAGCAATTCAAGATATCTTAAAATGAATTTTGACTAGTCAAAATATTATTAAAGATATCTTAAATGACGTCACCCGATTCGTCATTTAAAGTGTCAGACATCCATAATGACAATTCAAGATATCTCAAACGTAATTATGACTAGTCATAATGACGTTTTTAGATATCTTTATTAAGAAATTACGTGTAGGACCCGCGGCTGCCACTTAGCTGTTCAAACAGATGCCTGCACAATTTTGGGTGCTGCAGTGGCGCTAGCTGTTCTGGACTAAATTGTCAGAAAATGTCACAAGTGTTAGCATTAGACAGTGAGGAAAATGGCTCCGTTTCATCTGTTGTTTTTGTTCAGTTCCTGGTTGTTCTTGAGGGGCAAGAAAACAACCTTATCTGTCCTACCATGCTTTACTACAGCCTGCTGGAGTCACTGTGTCTTACCTGAGCAGATTGGCTGGGGGAGTCCAGAGGACATGACTTAATTAACTTCTTTAGATTTTCCTACCTGGATTATTGAGCATGCATCAGGAAAACATATTTATTTCTGTTTACTTAATTTCATATTTATGTTCCAGGTTGAAGGCAGTCCAGTCTTGTGTAGGTTCTGTTCCACTCATATCTCGTGCATCATCATCACAGCTTGTGGGTGAATTTCTGCTCTTGTTACATTGAACCATCATTATCTTTTAGTTGACTGACCACTGGAAAGCCTCAGCCTTGGCTGAATATTTAAGAATCATTATTGCCTCCATTAGAATTAGTTTTTAACTTAGTGTTAATAAAATTTATATTGTATGTTGGAACAGTCTCCTGTTTACTTGTAAACAAACCCAAGTGCCTTTTCTGTGCATAAATTATGTCCTTGGGTGAAAATCCTAAGGTGCCGTTTAAGTAAGTTTATAAAATAAAAAATAACATCCAAGCTTGTCACATGTATGTAAACTGTTCTAGTGTTATGTACTTTATTATTTAAAAGTTTTGAATTATTTTAAAACATTCTTCAATTAAAACACACTTGAGCAGTATACGTTTTTTTATTATTTGTGGATTGATTGAGTTGAATTGCAAGGAAAACAAGTATAATTTACAACATCTAGTAAGAACAAAAAAAACTTTATAACTATTTAAGTTAACAATTTATAACTGTACACTATAAACTTATAGTGGATTATAGATATATTTCCCAAATTATGGAATTTCATTTTAAAGAAATTAGCACGGTTTTGTATTTTTCATGAGTAACAACTATTTACAGTATTAAATTAAAGTATTTACAGTGATTCACACAGCTTGAGACTGAATATTAGAAATACAAAGGAACAAAAAGGTGATTTGTACATTTTATGATACTGCATTGATATAAACACATTGAAAGTAAAACATGTCCAGTTTAGACTTCATCTGATCAACCAATCATCAATCAATTCATCACGCCACACCTGTTCAACAGTTATTGTTTAGTGGACCCCCTGACCATCTGAGCTGCCAGTGCTGTGGCAGCAGACTCCTCCTCTGTAAGCAACACAGAAACAGCTGGCAGTAAGCCTTGGTTGTCGAAGCTGTACCCCTGCAGAACATCTGGACTGCTCCTTCGTTCTGGCCTGTATTTCATGTGACACTTGCAGAGACTGAAGATGCAGCTGACTGAGTGTGGGCACAAAACACATGTTGGGAAGACTATACATCATCGAAGGAAGAGCAGGGAAGTCTGGAGCCATGTGGTGCAGAATGATGCTACACAGGACTTCTCAGTTGGGCACTGGTAAGACACCAGTCCACCCTGTGGCACAGGCCCACATCTGGATGGTACCAGCTCCAACGTTGACAGACCATCTAGGACAGGAGCAATAAATGGTTGAGACTCCAGTCGGTGTAGTTTTCCTCCTGATGTCAGGATTTCGGGGTCTGGACGTGGTCCTGCAAACACACGAGTGACATAATCACAATAAGTTTTGACAAAAGAAACTGGCATAAAAACATTAACACAAAGGTTATACCCAGATGCGGCTCCAGGGGGGAGCTAGGGTGTGCTATAGCCCCCTCCTGGAAAACTCACAGCACCCCCTTAGCACCCCCAAGAAAATATCAGATTATTTTCTTTTTCATTGAGTTAATATTCTTTAACATGTGGTTGTTGTGATATTTTACTCGCAAAACACAACTAATAAAAAAAAATCAGTGATTATATCGAGTAAAAAAACAACAACAATCTGATCCACCAGCTGAAGCCCACAAAAATGAGTGATGCTCTCAACACTGACCCAGTAAAGGCCCCAGTATAGCTGTCCGTTGTGTCCAGCGCCGCTGGACTCGCGTGTGCTGCGCACCGGCAGTTCATTTATACTCTGTGCAAGCGCAGCTCTCTGGAGTGCAGGCTCCAGCAGCTGCAGCCGGGCGGAGCAGGACAAATTTAGGTCGCTGATTGGTCATTTGCTGACACGCGAGGCAGTTTTATCAACACGCGCGCGTAGGCGTAGTAAAATTTGACCTTGACGCGTTCACGCCCGCGATCAAAGGCTTTTGCCGCGGCGCTGACACGAATTTGACCTTGGCGCGTTCACGCCCGCGATCAAAGGCTTTTGCCGCGGCGCTCACACGGCGCTGACACGACGTGCCGCGGCGCTCGGATTAACGCGCAGCTATACTGGGGCCTTAAGGAGCAGAAACTGGTGACATGATGCCTCTGGTTATGCCATTTTTAGCTAATGCAACTTGATAAATCATTTCCTGGCTTGCAGTGATAATGAATGACTGTCATCATTTTCCCCGTGCGCCTACCGGCCCATTCATGACGCGGCCCATCGGGATTTCTCTCGAACCTCCCGATGGCCACCCCGCCCTTGCCCCGAGGTTGTTAGACTCATGAACCCCTAGTCTGAATTATCACTGTGAAAACAAATCACTGTAATACCATTTGGTTATGTGCTGCTGATCTCATGCTGCTGATCTATTTCATGTTGCTGTGTTCACTCATCCTCATCTGCTCACACAGACTCAAGTTCGTGCTGCTATTGTTTGGCGCATTGTTTCGTACAGTATACTAGTAGTGCTTAGTGTATTTTTAGTTTAGTGTATTTCTTATTTCATGTCTCGGATCTTTTTTACTGTTTTTCTTTACAATTTGTATTTTTGTTGGATGTAACTGGGACCCTGTCCATAGTTTCGTTCCACCTTATGTACCACATGTGATGTGAATGACACACATTGACCTTGAGAACTGAAAGAACAAATTATCCTTCATAGCATCCTCAGTAAAATGCTTAGCCCCCCCTTAGCACCTGCAGAAAAATATCTCTGGAGCCGCCCCTGGTTATACCTGTGTAAGCTCTGTAAAGCGTGGAGTGCAGACATCTTTTCCCCACAGTTCTGGGCTTTCGCACCACCTCGCTGGCAGGTTCAGGATGGATCACCTTACAACATAAAAATATGTCAAATAAACTTTTTTAAAAATATGAAGGGACAGTGAGCAATTTGGTAGGACACTGTGAGTCAGATTTGTGAGAGTTACGATTTTTACATAACTTCCAAATACATGTACTACTAATTGATAGTGGTTGAGCCTGCATTTTTTTTCATTACCTACAAAAACAAACTATTCCAAACAAGTTAGGAGATAAAAATATATTTGGCACAAGTAATGTTGAAATTATGACAAATTTCACATGGCACTAATAATATACAGGTGGGAAATTTATTACAATTATTGTTATTATGAGAATCATAATCATCATATACTAAATTATATAACAGAAAAGAATGTGTTCCACTCTTATTTTATTTTATTTACCTTTGTTCTTGGTCTGTGACATCTTTGTAAATCTCTTGTGCAGGCCAGAGCAGGAAGACCAGTTAGGCAGCTGGTGCTGGTATAATCCAACAAATCAGCCTTTTCTTTTTCACACCCAGTGAGATCTAAAATAGATCATAACTGTTTTTAGCACATATATATATAAATTAATACTTCTTATAACATATTTAGCTTAAAAAAATAATAGATTGTATAATTGATTGATTCACTTAACACATCACTTACATACATACATACCATATATATATATAAATTATATATATATATATATATATATATATATATATATATATATATATATATATATATATATATATATATATATATATATATATATATATATATATATATATATATATATATATATATATATATATATATATATATATATATATATATATTATATATATATATATATATATATATATATATATATATATATATATATATATATATATATATATATATATATATATATATATATATATATATATATATATATATATATATATATATATATATATATATATATATATATATATATATATATATATATATATATATATATATATATATATATATATATATATATATATATATATATATATATATGAACAAACACACACACACACAGCACGCTATATACACACTTTATAGATGCATAAACATATTTTTGGCACTAATGGAACCTCGTAAAAAATACAATATACATTTTTATACCATCTGTCTCAAATATTCCAAATAATTTATTACATTAAATTAGGCTTTTTTACGCTGTTCATTTGTTATTCGTTGCAGCTGAAGCTAGCGGTTAGCTCGCTAAGCTAAGCTACGTTTTTTTTCTTACCATGATAGCTGTGGATGTTTTCTTCATGGAAGAAATATCATGAGATCAACGCTGCGAGTTCCTCCTCACCAGCAAAAAAAAAAGGCTGCTGGCAAATTAAACAAGATGTTGAAAAGAGAGACATTTCTATTTAGTGCACACAAGAAGTGTCTTCTGTTAAAAACACAGGCGTGTGTTGGGCAGACCTTATGGGTCCTCCTGGCAAGATTTAGCAGACCTATTTCCGCCTGCGTAAAACTGTGACATATTTGACTAGTCAAAATGATAATTCAAGATATCTCGTACGTCATTCTGACTAGTCAAAATGTGAATTCCAGATATCTTAAATAGAAACGCCGTCCACATGATAAAATATTTAAGATATCTTGAATTCATTTAAAGATATCTTAAAAGGAATTTTGACTAGTCATAAATACAGTTCTAGATATCTGAAATTGATTTATGACTAGTCATATTAGTTATTTAAGATATCTTGAATTACATTTTGACTAGTCATAAATACATTTTGACTAGTCATAAATACATTTAAGATATCTTAAATGATGACGTAATTAAAGATATCTGTAATTGTAATTATGACTAGTCAGAACTAAGATCGAGATATCTTGAAAGCTAATTATGACTAGTCAAAATTAAATTAGAGATATCTAGAATTGTATTTACGACTAGTCAAAATTCATTTCAAGATATCTTAAATTGAAGCCTCCATTCAACTCAATGGAAAATCTGACGTCATTTTGACTAGTCAGAATGTAATTAGAGATATCTCAAATAGGAATTTTGACTAGTCAGAATGTAATTCAAGATATCTTAAATAGCTATTATGACTAGTCATAATTCAATTTCAGATATCTGGAATTGAAGTGCCCTGAATCCGATTTAATGTTAAAAGGGCTTGCCATATAAAGTCTGCCTCTAGACCTGCGGAAAGAAAAAAAGACAAAACCGAAAAACCACAACAACAAAACAACAAATACAGTAGAATGATACTCATAACATTAGAACATATTTTGTATTGTACATGGTGATTGCAAGATGTATTTAGTGGCCACCACAACCCAACTGAGTGTGTATCTGATAAACACCTGAGTCTAAACACCATGTGTGAGCATGCTTGTCACTATGAGATTTCTCCATAAGAATGTTTAGTAGTGGATGTGGGGACCCACAGACCCACCCCCACAGGACATGGTGGTAACACAGGGAGTGGGAATGAATGAATGAACACAGGGAGGACCGGAGCCACAGACACACAGCAGCCTCCGAGCCCGGAGCCCCGGGAGTCTCCCGACAGGGACAACTGCACCCCCCCCCCAGAGAGAAGCAAAGGGGAGCCCTGGGCGACCCCCAGCAACCACAATGCAGAAATCCCAGGAGGCTGCAGCAACAAGCCCACAGGCCCCGCCGGCAACCCACCCTCCAGATTAGATCTGGCCATGGACACCAAGCCCCCAGGTCATACCACCCCCCAACCGAGGCCCGACAGAGCCAGGGCACCCAAGCCCTGGCAGGCAGCCACCAGGGTGGGCTGGCATACACCTGATCACCTAGCCGAGATGACACCGGAGGGGGGGAGCGACAGGGGGAAGTAGACCCCACATTAAATGAGGGGCCCAAATTGATCCACGAGAAGGGACCACCAAAAACCAACCTGAGACATAAACAGGCACACACAGACAGCCCGACAGAGCCTCTGTCAGGCTGACCATGTGTCCCACACACCTGACAGGGACCGCAAGCCGACCCCAGGACAGGGGCAGAGCAGCAGGGAGCTGCAGCCGAGGAAGGCTCTTTTTTTCTTGATTCTTTTGAATGAAGGCAATTTAGGGATGGCAGTTAAACAACTTGCAAACACAAAAATGTCACTGTCAGTCAGCTAATTTTACAGATATTGGTCCTGGACACTTGGGTGAAGAGAGGGGCGGAGCTGTCAACTGACCACTACCTGGTGATGAGTTGGCTCCGATGGTGGGGGAGGATGCCGGTCAGACCTGGCAGACCCAAACGTATTGTGAGGGTCTGCTGGGAACGTCTGGCAGAGTCTCCCATAAGACGGAGCTTTAACTCCCACCTCCGGGAGAGCTTTGAACACGTTCCGAGGGAGGCGGGGGACATTGAGTCCGAGTGGGCCATGTTCCGCGCCTCTATTGTCGAGGCAGCTTATCGGAGTTGTGGCCGCAAGGTTGTTGGTGCCTGTCGTGGTGGCAACCCTCGAACCCGGTGGTGGACACCGGCAGTGAGGGATGCTGTCAGGCTGAAGAAGGAGTCCTATTGGGCCTTTTTGGCCTGTGGGACCCCGGAAGCAGCAGATAGGTACCGGCAGTCCAAGCGGCATGCGGCTCGGGTGGTTGCTGAGGCAAAAACTCGGGCGTGGGAGGAGTTCGGAGAGGCCATGGAGAATGACTTCCGTACGGCTTCGAGGCGATTCTGGTCCACCATCCGGCGTCTCAGGGGGGGAAAGCGGTACGCGACCAACACCATTTATGGTGGGGATGGCGTGCTGTTGACCTCAACTCGGGATGTTGTGAGTCGGTGGGCGGAATACTTCGAAGACCTCCTCAATCCTACTGGCACGTCTTCCACTGAGGAAGCGGAGCCTGGGGACTTTGGGTCGGGCTCTCCAATCTCTGGTGCTGAGGTCGCCGAGGTGGTTAAAAAGCTCCGCGGTGGCAGGGCTCCGGGGGTGGATGAGATTCGTCCTGAGTTCCTTAGGGCTCTGGATGTTGTGGGGTTGTGTTGGCTTACGCAACTCTGCAATATCGCTTGGACATCGGGGGCAGTTCCCTTGAATTGGCAGACTGGGGTGGTGCTTCCCCTATTCAAAAAGGTTCTGGAGAGGAGGGTCCGTCGGATAGTCGAACCTCGGATTCAGGAGGAGCAGTGTGGTTTTTGTCCTGGTCGTGGAACACTAGACCAGCTCTACACCCTCAGCAGGGTCCTGGAGGGTGCGTGGGAGTTTGCCCAACCAGTTTACATGTGCTTTGTGGACTTGGAAAAGGCATTCGACCGCGTCCCTCGGGGGGTTCTGTGGGGGGTACTCCGGGAGTATGGGGTACCAGGCCCTTTGATATGGGCTGTTAGGTCCCTGTACGACCGGTGTCAGAGCTTGGTCCGCATCGCTGGCAGTAAGTCAGGCTCGTTTCCGGTGAGAGTTGGACTCCGCCAAGGTTGCCCTTTGTCACCGATTCTGTTCATAACTTTTATGGACAGAATTTCTAGGCGCAGCCAAGGTGTTGAGAGGATCCGTTTTGGTGGCCTTAGAATCGCTTCTCTGTTTTTTGCAGATATACATGGATGCTAACGCGACACGTTGATGCCCATAAAACATCAAATTTTATCTCAAATGTCTACAGGTCATACAGGTCAACAGTTTGTCTATGTCATACAGGTCAACAGTTTGTAAATTAAACCCAAAATAATTACATTCTGTAAGCTGAAAGAAAATCCACAGAGTGGTTTATGAGCTATTTGCTAAAATATACACGGAAATAAAACGAGGCTAACCGCGACATGATTATGTCTATAAAACAACGAATTTTAAGCTAAATAAACGCTTTAAAAACATATTTCTTAGCTGACATTATAGAACAAGGGTTCCTGAGCTTAATCGTTCCTTAATAAATTCACGAAATGGTCAAATCAGCTGGATTTAAATCGTTTCGCTTTGACTTCTTTGAAATCTGTCGCGTGCGCTACCAAAATAAATGATAAATAAATGGAATTTTAGCTCAAATGTCTCATACAGGTCACAGTTTGTAAATGAACACCAAATAATTATGCTCTGTAAGCTGAAAGAAAATCTGCGGTGTGGTTTATGAGTTATTTATCAAATAGTATACGTTTTGGTAGCTACCGCTAACAACAAAGAACGATGCTAAAAGTTCAATTTTTTTAGCTCTATACATCTCCTGCAGCTAACAGTTTGTAAATGACCACCAAGTAATTACACTCTGTAAGTTTGAAAAAAATCAGTCCTGTAGTTCATGAGTTATTTATCTAAATAGTATCTGTTTAGGTAGCTAACCGCTAACAACATGCTAAAAGATTGATTTTTTTTGCTCTAAACATCTCATAAAGCTAGTCTATTGTAAATGTCCATACAGTGATTACATTCATTCATTCATTCAACCTTTATTTATACAGGCTAGCCTCGTTGAGTCACGGGGACTCATTTACAAGAGGGACCTGTCTCACTCACACCAAACAACCATCCACTCTCTCACTCACACCTAGGGTCAATTTAGAGTCACCAATCAGCCTAACAAGCATGTTTTTTGGTCTGTGGGAGGAAACCGGAGTACCCGGAGGAAACCCACGCATGCACGGGGAGAACATGCAAACTCCACCCAGAAAGGCCCCGGACCGGGATTTGAACCGGCAACCTTCTCGCTGAGAGGCAACAGCTCTACCAGTTGTGCCACCGTGCTGCCCATACATTACATTACTTACATTCTGTAAGTTTGATAAAAATCTGTCCTGTGGTTCTTGACTTATCTTGCTAACAAACACAGAAAAATAGTACCCGTTGCTAACAAACACTGAGCAGTAGTTACCTCCAGAGCAGGAGGCCGGGCAGTGACAGAGAGTCCGACCAGAGGAGGCTGCCTTCTCATACATGAGCTGGAAACGGTCGGTGGACTCTCTGGAAGTGTCAGAGCTCCAGAGCAGGAGGCTGGGCTGCGACAGAGTCAATCCGACCAGAGGAGGCTCTCGTCGGACACATTAGATGGGAACGGTCGGTGTACCCTAGCGGACAAAAGTGGTACTGCACCCCTAGCGGCCGAAAGTGGTACTGCACCATTTTTTTCCAAAATGAAAAACGGTCATATCTGAGCCAAGAATGGGTCTAAAAACATGGGGAAAAATCCATAAACAGGTCTCACCTCTCTATAGGTTAAAGGGCTGGCAAATTAGGCAAAAAACCGCAACCTATATCCCGGAAAATATGGTAACCCACTTTAGCGACTCATTAGATTGACCCAGATCCATAAAGTGAATGAAGGGTTACTTTAGGGACTCATTAGACTGACCCAGATCCATAAATTGAGCCGGGTTACTTTAGTGACTCATTAGATTGACCCAGTTCCATAAAGTGAATGAAGGGTTACTTTAGTGGCTCATTAGACTGACCCAGGTCCATAAAGTGAACCGTGTTACTTTAGTGACTCATTAGATTGACCCAGTTCCATAAAGTGAACCGTGTTACTTTAGTGACTCATTAGATTGACCCAGTTCCATAAAGTGAATGAACGGTTACCGTATTTTTCAGTGTATAGGTCGCACCTTTTTATGGTTTTTTTCAAGGCCTGCGACCTGCACTCAGGTGCGACCTTTATATGGCTTGTTATCACTTTCGGTGAAACAAATTTTTAAATCCAGCTCATTTCACAATTACGTTCATTTATTAAGGAAAAGTTCAGCTCAGACATATATTTGCTATAATTTTTATCAAACAATTAATTGTTTGATCAAACAATTAATTGTTTTTAAGTGTTAATCTTAGGGATGTGCCGATCAGGTTTTATGAAACCGATCACGATACCGATCACCTATGTGTGACGATCACCGATACCGATCACAAACGCCGATCGCTTATATGTGTGCCGATCACATATACCGATCACCGATCACCGATCAGATGGATTGCCTGTAACTTATGAGTGCTGCTTCTGGCTACAAGATCTGAAAACTTTTCAGATCTTGTAGCCAGAAGCAGCACTCATGTTCTTTTCAGAACCATAAAATCACTAGCCTGGTTAAAACAACACCCTGTCCTTCACTTCGCTTCAGACTAGGGTCTGGGACCTCTCCATTTTAAAACGATTCTTGCTGGAGGAGTAGGCTCTGCTGAGGAACAAAACCATTGGATATTTTGAACAGGAAAAGCATTCTGCTCCCTCCCCTCAGAGCCATATATGGCTGCTCCCCGTGCTCTGGTGAACTTGACAACTGCTCCGCCTCCTCCAGCTTTTCTCTTGCTGCCGGCTGCCGCGCTGGAAATTCTGTGTTTATATGTTAATAAAACGTTTTAATAAAATACAATAAAACCATGGATCGCTGGTCCAGCTCACCAGAAGACCAGAACATCTGATGGGACTCGGTCAGCAACGTAAAACCCGAGTTTAATTCTCGTGACAGCCATTTCCTTGTTCATTTCAGCGGAGGGAGAGAAGGAGGAGGGCGCGAGCGATCACTTGACTTTTGGCCCAAAAAACAAAAGAAAACTCCAGATAAGGGATTAAGAAGGGGAAATTAATAAATTTGTGTCACATATAAAACAGTTCTGCATCGCTTTGCATCGCTTTGAATGAGAACATGCCGGTGCTCGCTGACTGCGCGCTGGCAAAGCCCTTTTATAGGGCGCGCTGGGACAGGTGGGGGCGTGGGTTAGGGTCCAAAACTCCGTCCCTTCTGTTCTCTGATTGGTCCAAACAAAAATCTACCAGAGAAATGGTTGTTAATGAGAGAAGTCCCAGACTGTGCAGTGAAGGGAAATGAGAATTGAGCGGAGCTGTGCAGGAAGGCGAGGGCCAGGCTATAAAATCACCATAATTCGGACAAAAACATATTTTTACTCATTTATTTCAGAGAACAAAGTAAATACAAGTAATTATCAACTGCATTATCAAAGAAAAATGTTTACCTTACTAACTTTCAATAAAAAAAGGGTTTTTATTGTTTAAAAAAACACATCTATTACTTCATATAACTGCACTGTTGGCTGTTTTTACAAATGGCTTTATAAATACGTAAAGTATCATTATTATATATATATTTTTAATAATTTCGTGCTTTTTTGAACAACTTCCTGCGGGAACCAGGAACCGGAAATACCGCCTCATACGGATAAATTAACTGGAAACACTCCCTGAACTCTGTGAATGTCTCAGGACTGGAGCAGCAGCCGCGAGCGCTCCGCCGAGCGCTCCCACAGCACCGCGCGAGACCAGCAGCTCATGGTATGAGCTAAGGCTAACATGCTAAACCGGAGCTGCAGCAGACAGCCGGCTTTGTGCGATCAGAGGTTCCTGGAGCTCGCCTCGATGTCGGACTGGAAGCAGAAGATATCGGGGGACACCCAGCTAACTTGGAATAACAAAGCCGACAGCCTTTTTGAAGCCGCAGCTAAACTGGACTGCCCGTAACTGCGCAGCGGACTCGGTGGGGCTACATGCTAACAGGTGTTGCTTATGGCGGCGCTGGCAGACGGCTTTTGGTAAGTTATTAAAACGTATTAAAACATTTTAATGACGAATTAGGTTTGTTGTGTTGAAGGACTTCGTTGAACTTCCTCCACGAGGTACTTTTTCGTCGCACGTTTTGCAGTTAGCAAACTTCGCATCACAGGCTCTGTGATCGGTAATTGAAGGCAAAAGCCGATCACATACGCTTTAATGATTATCGACCGATTATGATCGGTGACCGATCAATCGGTACATCCTTAGTTAATCTTCTTAAAAGCCTTGCTGTGTGCTCCTGTGGCAGACATTTGCAGCAGAGCTAAACGTAGGTGCGACCTATACACCAGTGCAACATATCTAGGGATTTTTCCAATCTATTGGTGATAATTGGACAATGCGACCTATACACAGGTGCGACCTATACACCAGAAAATACTGTACTTTAGTGACTCATTAGACTGACTCAGATCCATAAAGTGAACCGTGTTACTTTAATGACTCATTAGATTGACCCAGTTCCATAAAGTGAATGAAGGGTTACTTTAGTGACTCAGATTGACGCAGATCCATAAAGTGAACCGGGTTACTTTAGTGACTCAGATTGACCCAGATCCATAAAGTGAATGAAGGGTTTGGGGTGTTCAAATTGATCCTAGCACAGAATTCCAGGAGCACTTCACCTTAGTATAAAATATTTAATTGAACACAAAGTTAAAGTATGCAGATATTACATGTAAATCAGAATGCAGTCTGAGGAACAAAGTCAGAGCGAACCTGTCTGGTCATCTAGCCTGATGTTTGTTCAACCAAACACTGTGTGCCAGTGAGACTTA
>JBBPBX010035634.1:0-31950 GCA_038048925.1 Garcialebias charrua
AACAACACCACCAGCCTGATCAAGAAAGGTCATCAGAGACTCTACTTCCTCAGACGGCTGAGACGAGCCGGTCTGAGCAGCCCAGTTCTCACCTCGTTCTACAGGTGTGCAGTGGAGAGCATCGTGTGCTCCAGCATCAACGTGTGGCATGGAGGCTGCACAGTTGAAGAAAGAAAAGCTCTGCAGAGAGTGGTGAAGGCTGCACAGAAGTCTGTTGGAGTCAGTCTCCCCACCATCACAGACATTTACACCTCTAGATGCAGGAAAAGAGCCACCTGTATCATGAAAGACCTCACTCATCCAGCACACTCACTCTTTGCCCCACTCCCCTCAGGACGGAGGTTGAGGAGCATCAAGTGTAGAACCACTAGACTGAGGAACAGCTTCTACCCTGAGGCTGTTAGACTCATGAATAAATAAAAATAAAATTAAAATAAACACTGCAAAATATCACATCATGCTGATGCTGATATGTTTTCTTGTTGCTGTGTTCATCTGTGACCATCTGCTCATACAAACTCATGTTCGTGCTGCTGTTTATTCCCACTATATTAGGCTTAGTGTATTACTAGTTGATGTTTTTCTTAGTTAGTTCTCGATGTTATTACTGTTTTTCTCTTTCATTTGTTGTTGGATGTAACTGGGACCTCGTGTACATAATCTCGTTTTCATCTCATGTACCACATGCGGTGCAAATGACAATAAAGACTCTCTGACTCTGACTCTCTGAAACAATTTGACTTGCAAAGAGAAAAAAAAAACAAGAAATACTAATGGTACAAAATAAAGTACCAAAAACTGTAAAAGAAATATAATATTTACAAGGTCCAAAAGAATGATAGTAATCAACAACATGGTAGAATATAAGTAGGATGAATTCATATAAATAAGTGCACTACCTGGCCAAAAAAAAGTTGGACCGCCTTTAGCTTTGATTACATCATGCATTCGCTGTGGCATTGTTTCGATAAGCTTCTGCAATGTCACAAGATCTATTTCCATCCAGTGTTTGACTTGGTCATTCCAAAACATGAACCTTATTCTTCTAGAACCATTCTTTGGTAGAACATCTTGTGTGCTGAGGGTCATGGACCTTACCAAGCTCCGCCCAGAAACGCCCCCTAAGCCCCAACATGGCTGCACGTCTCCCAAGCGCTGCATTGGTGTCAATGGAAAACATGGCGTCGACTGACTCAGCAGGGTATTTCTGAGTCGAATAGTGTATCATTTCTGCCAGATTCCAACAAAATATCAGCCATGACAATGGACAGGGGAACCAACAAGTTCATGTTATTTTTTTTGGGACGTTATCAAGTTGTTTGATCCACGCGATGCCTCCAACAGCGTGCGCGTCACCGCTAATGCTACTGTCTGATGAGGAAAAACATCAGCTCCTCACACGCTCAGGCTCAGCATTATTACAGCTGTGGACAGGATCACTGATGCCTATTGTTCTGCAAGGCTGGGTAAGTCAGGCATTCATGGTTTTGAGGGTTACTTTTGAAATCAGCGATTTCTATTGTTGGCAAAAGTTTGTGTGCCTTGGTCGCAAAGCTAATGCTAACTGTAATCTCCATTCATTCCTTAAGTGGTTGGTTAGCCGTTGCTGCTTTAGCTGCTAAACACGCCGACAGCGACTTTTGTGAGGGCTAACGAGCTCAGCCGTTCGGTGTGTTAGTTAAAATCCAGCCTTCGTGTCACGATTTTGTGCAGTTTTAGGTGAAATCGACAGTAGAGCTCGTTGTGTTAGCTAGCTCATGTGGAGTTAGCAGAGCTGTTTCTTCCCAACTTCCAGGACGTTCAGTGAACTGTGGCTTTCTCTCATCGTGACCGCGTGTTGTTAACTAGCAGGTTTCAAAAGCAGGTCAACCCTTCTCTGCTGGTGAAAGAAATAATTGTTCAGTTTTGTGGTCGTGCACAAGCTTTGATCCAAGCAAGGCATTCAGTTTCACATATAGGGAAACGGTGAATTTTACTTCCACAAATACGGTCAGGGTACCTGACATCTCCTGTACAGATACCCCACTGACGGTGGAGGACCATTTTTCCAGCCCTGACGCAAAAAAATTCTGCACGTATGCTAGCTAGCAATGTAAGTAGCATGTGGTGCCGGTCTCACAAACGCTACCGTAGCGTTTGTTTTGTGAGACCGGCACGCACGTGGAAGCTGCGCTGTGACGTGTTATGGGCATTAGCCAATGAAACGCGGCCCTGTGGGCGGAGCTTGGTAAGGTCCATTGTCGCTGCATGACCCACCTTCTCTTCAGGTTCAGTTCATGGACAGATGTTCTGACATTTTCCTTTAGAATTATCTGATATAATTCAGGATTCATTGTTCCATCAATGATGGCAAGAAGTCCTGGTCCAGATGCAGCAGAACAGGCCCAAACCATGATACTACCACCACCATGTTTCACAAATGAGATAAGGTTCTTCTGCAGGAATGCTGTTGTCCTTTCTCCAAACAAAACTTTTCATTTAAACCATTAAGTTTATTTTGGTCTCATCGTCCACAGAACATTCTTCCAACAGTCTTCTGGTTTGTCCACGTGATCTTTATCAAACTGCAGACGACAGTAGGGCTGAACAATTAATTGCATTTGCAATAATATTGCAATATGATAAAATGAGATTTTCTAATGCGAAGGCTGCAATTTGACTGGTCACGTGACACAAATCTTTATCAACACTTAAAAAAAAACACAAAGACATTTACGATGGTTGCATGGCTAGAATGACAACAACCAGTGCTTCAACTTCAAGTAAGCAAAGTATCAGCCGACAGGGATCACTGACCGAACTGTTTGAACTTCAAACAGTAATTTTTTATATCTAATTTTTTATATTTATTTATTAACTGTCATGTGAAGTTCAGACAGTAGTTAGGAAGTTCACTTAACATGTTTATGTTTATGAAACAAGAAAAAATAGAAATGGTGAAAAGGCATAATTTGTTTGCTTTAATGTAATCTCTGCTTTAAATAAATCTGACATTGTTTATTATAAAACAGATTGATTTATTGCTTCTGTTTGTTGAAAAATACTTGAGAAGATATTTTAAAAAAATAATCGCGTTTTAAATCGCAATTGCAATTTCTAGAAAAAAAATTGCAATTAATTATTTTCCAAAATCGTTCAGCCCTAGACGAGCAGCATGTTCTTGTTGGAGAGCAGGGTCTCCTTCAACCCTGTTGTTCAGAGTTCTCCTGATGGTGGACTCATGAACATCAGTCAATGTGAGAGAGACCTTCAGTTGTTAGAAGTTACCCTGGACTCCTTTGTGACCTCACTGACTGTTCCACGTCTTGCTCTTGGAGTGATCTTTGTTGGTCCACCACTCCTGGGGAGGGAACAATGGTCTTGAATGTTCTCCATTTGTCCACAGTTTGTCTGACTGTGGGTTGGTGGAGTCCTAGCCTGGTTAAAACCAGACCCTTGTTCTTCACTTCGCTTCGTACTAGGGTCTGGACTTTCTCCATAGAGAACCGATTCTTGCTGGAGGCGTGGCCTCTGCTGAGGAACAAAACCATTGGATCTTAGAAAAATTTTGAACAGGGAAAAGCATTCTGCTCCCTCCCCTCAGAGCCATATATGTCTGCTCCCCCGTGGTCTGTTGAACTTGACATGTGCTCCGCCTCCTGCAGCATTTTCTGCATATTCTGTGTTTATATGTCAATAAAACGTCCTAAAAAAATAAAATAAAACCATGGATCGCTGGTCCAGCACACCAGAAGACCAGAAAATCTGCAGGGACTCGGGCAGCAACGTAAAACCCGAGTTTAATTCTCTCGTGACAGCCTGAGGCATTTCCTCATAGCGGAGGGAGAGGAGGAGGAGGAGGAGGGAGCGATCACTTGACTTTTGGCCAAAAAAACAAAAGAAAACTCCAGATAAGGGATTAAGAAGGGGAGATTAATACATTTGTGTCACATATTTCATTCATTCAACCTTTATTTAGTCAGGTAAAGCTCATTGAGCCTCGAGGGCTCATTTACAAAAGCGACCTGCTACAAACTAAAGAATGATGAACAGCAATGATACAAATACATTAAACAACAAACAACAGAAAAAAAAAAACGTAGGAGAGAAATAGAAAGTGAAATGCAAAGTATCAAAACTAGCAAAACACCACAAGGTAGATGTACAAAATCAAAAACAAGAACATATCTGCAATGGTTTATATAAAACAGTCCTGCATCGCTTTGAATGAGAACATGCGGCTGCTCGCTGGCTGCGCTGGGACAGGTGGGGGCGTGGGTTAGGGGCCAAAAACTCCGCCCCTTCTGTTCTCTGATTGGTCCGGTCAAAAATCTACCGGAGAAATCGTTGTCTATGGGAGAAGTCCCAGACTGAGCAGTGAAGGGAAATGAGAATTGAGCGGAGCTGTGCAGGAAGACGAGGGCCAGGCTAGTGGAGTTCAAACTCTCACAAACGTTCAAGCATCACTGTAACTTGAACAAAATGTATTATTGGTGACAATTTTTGTGATTTACATTTTCATGTTAGCTTTGCTAAAATTAAGTAACTCTGTCTTACCGCTATTGGTAAACGTGCTGTCATTTGTTACCCAGGCAACAGCCGAAGCAAATAACCTAGCAGCTGTAGCGGGAGCCAAAGACATGTACAACAAAAACATGGAACAGGTATTGAGTGGTTCCTTGGTATCAAAGCTCGCGGTTTATGTTTCGTAAAACATTAATAGTGTTTTTCACTCTGTCAGATCTGCGGCGGAGACAAACCTTACATTTCTCCAGCAGAACTGGAGCGCCGTCATACTGAACTACGGCAGGCATCAGTGCGGCATTTCCGCTCGGTGAAGAAGATGGGTGGTGAGGACTTCTGCAGGCGCTACCAGGAGCAGCTGGAGGCGGAGCTCCATGAAGCTTGTGCAAACTTCAGCAAACACAACGACGGCAAAAACATCTTCTACGCAGCACGAACGCCCGCCACGCTGTTTGCTGTCATGTTCATCATGTACATTGTGTCACTGGTCACTGGCTTCGTGGGCATTTGTTCTGTGGCCATGCTGTGCAATCTGATGATGGGGGTGGCTCTAACAGCGCTCTGCATCTGGGCGTACGTCAAGTACTCGGGGAAGTTTCGTGAAGTTGGAGGAGTCATTGACAAGGCGGCTGAAATCCTCTGGGAGCAGGTAAGAAGATCAGCTGTGGAGGCGGGGGGGGGGGTTGACTCTTTTGCTTTAAATAAGGATGAAGTTTCTCTAGTGGAGTCAAGCTTCAGTACAGTGGAGGTCCAAAGTTTGTACCCATTCACCCTGAACACACATGGCATTAACTTTAGACAGTGCAGTTTATTTCTAAAGCTCCAAGTCAGAACAGAAGTCGTCTCAGGTACTGAACAGAAACATTCATATATAAAATAATAATTTAACAGAAACATTCATATATAAAATAATAATTTAACATTATTTATGTGAGGAGCAGATTGCTTTGACTTTAACTCCATCACAGAACTATCATCTTGAACAAGCATGAAGGCGACAGTGGAAAGGAAAAACTCCCACGTGAGGAAGAAACCTTTAGCAGAACCAGACTCAGGACAAGCGTCATCTGCTTCAACCAGCTGGGTTTGAGAGGAACAGGAAGGAGAAACAGATACACAATGGCAGACCTTATAATAATTGGAACTGTTCTTTTTCCAAGATGGGATAAAGATAAAACATGATGCAACCTTTAAAAACAAAACTAGAGGAAGTCACCTCTCGTCTAAGTCTTGCTTCCACAACTCTCTCCCAGATCTTCATCGTGTGGCTCATCAACTTAATTCCCCTGTAGTTGCTACAACTCTGTACATCACCCTTGTTCTTAAAAATGGGAACCAGCACACTTCTTCTCCATTCTTCAGGCATTTTCTCACCCTCAAATATTCCATTAAATATTTGAGTCAAAAACCTCACTGCCATCTCTCCAAGACATTTCCAAACCTCCACTGGTATGTCATCAGGTCCTACTGCCTTCCCCTTCTTCATTCTTTTCAGAGCTTTCCGGACTTCACCCTCACTAATCTTTCCCACTTCCTGGTCCACAGTTTCTATTACCTCCACTCTTCTTTCTCTTTCATTCTCTTCATTCATTAGCTCCTCAAAGTAATCCTTCCATCTTCCCATCACACTCTCCTCACTTGTTAGAACATTACCATTCCTAACCTGCTGCACATCCTTTCCAGCCTGATCCCTCTGTCTTGCCAATCGGTACAAGTCCTTCTCGCCCTCTTTAGTGTCCAGTCTCCCATATAACTCATTGTACGCCCTCTGCTTTGCATTGGCTACTTCCCTCTTTGCTCTATGTCCCATCTCCTTATATTCCTGTCTCCTCTCTTCAGTTCTCACTGTCATATTTCTTCTTGGCTAATCTCTTTCTTTGTTCAAATGGATCATTGAAAGCTCCAAATAACAAGATTCCTGCCCATGATGCAAAACTTTGTACTGAAACTGTGTGGCATCTCCAGTGGGCTATATTCTCACTTAATTAATTGCAGCATACAGAAAGGAACTAATTTACTGAATTATTAATTTATTTTCTTATTTATAGCAACAACAAAAAAGAGTTTTTTGAAGACTGACCTTGTTTTATAAATTTTATTACAATGTGAAATGTTTATCTATTTCTCTTGTGCAAGGTACCAAACCTAAAAACCGTTTAAACTGTAGTTTGCATACAAAACGATTTTTGTCTTTAATCCTCCTAATTCTTTCTGTGGTTTGTCTTTATTGCCATCAGAGGACTCCTCGAAAGGTGAGAACTTGAGACTTCTCTTTACATTTAGTCACTTCTCACAGTTGTATATTAGCTCTACTTACAGATTGTATGTACCGTAATTTACTGACTATAGAGCGCACCTGAATATAAGTCGCGTGCACTAAATAAATAAAAAATTACATATATAAGCTGAGGATGTTCATATTGTAACATGAGTTGCAGCTCAGTACTGAGAGCTGTGCAGCTCTTGCTGTAGATCAAGAATCAACCACCAGGTGGCGTCTTATAGACTTTACTGTTCAACACACACAGAATGAACCCCACAGGTCTTCATGAAACTACCTCCCTCCCTCATGGTTGCTCTACTGAATGGTCTAACACAAACTAACACATAATGAACACATAAACTAGGCTAACAAGAACAGACTAAACACTAAAAGAACAATGCTAAACAGTTAACTGAAATGATCAACAATGAACATACATTTTACCCATAATCCCCCCCTGAGGCCATGTGACCAGCAGTCAACCACATTGAACCACAGAATGTTAAAATGTGTACTGGTAACATACACAACTATGTACAGTAAATGTTTTTTTTCTTTTCTGAACAGTACCATGAATGCAGCTGGTTAAATATACACATACAGTAGCCTACCTACCAGGAAGTCATTGATCTCTAACTTCATCTTCCTCCTGCACACGCTGTCCTGCTCCACGGAGCAAAAGTTGCTCTGTGAGCATGTGAGCAGGGTTGCCAGATCTCCAGACCGAAAGAAGCGATCAGCTCCTTCAAAACAAGCACAAACAAGCGACTCGCTCTTTCAAAAAAAGCCCCAAAAAAGCACCCCATCCCATTGTGTAAAAAAAGGCAGTTTTAAACAGTATAAACATATTTATTATGGCATTACATATAACAAGCAAAATTATACATTAAAGAACGTATTCAGTCTAAAAAATAAAAATACATTTTGCATTTTTCTCCCATCTGTGGTCGTGGTCAGATCCAGTCTTGAAGAGCACGCTCTTTCTCCCAATCTTTATTATATTTTTTCCATATTTACCCCACTTAGAGCTCATATTAGCGTTGTCTTGTCTAGACATTTCACTAAATTCTTTAGTTTGTAGCAGGTCGCTTTTGTAAATGAGCCCTCGAGGCTCAATGAGATTTACCTGACTAAATTTTATACATATACCTTATAATGTTTTGCTAGTTTTTTGATACTTTGTTAAAAAAAAATATATATATATTTTTTTTTCTCTTTTGTTTTCTATTGTTTATTGTTTGTTTGTTTATTGTTTAAGGAAATTCTACCATTGCTGTTCATTGTTCTTTAGTTTTAGCAGGTCGCTTTCGTAAATGAGTCCATGAGGTTCAAAAGATTTACCTGACTAAATAAAGGTTGAATGAATAAAGGTTGAATGAATGAATGAATAGACAAAGAATAAATAACAATGTTGCATTCGCGTGTAGTCGGATGTCCCGTGAAGAAACACGGTTTTTAATTTTAAACTCACTTTGAAAGTAATTTTCATTAATTTATCATTTTGTTTGCTAAAAACTAACATAGTTGAATGATACAAGATATATATGTTGTGTCACTATATGCTGCTCATGCTGACTCATCATTAATTGCTCGCGCTTATATAGTTTTACCGGCTCTGACTGTCGCTTGCGCCAACTGCACCTGAACGTAACATCCGCCTTGACGTAACATACGTGGAAGGGGGGCGTGACAAACTACCTACCACTCGCATTACTGCTCGACTGAAAAACAAGCACAAATAAGCGACTCAATGTCCGCGAGAAGCCCAAAAAACCGCCACAAGCGGCTGATCAAATTTGAAAGCGACTCCAGGGAAAAACAAGCCCAATGCCGCTTGAAATAAGCGGACTAGGCAACTATGCATGTGAGACTCACACATGCAGGAGAATCCTCCCTGATTGGGGGGTCACCCCCTCCCCGTGTCATTGGTTCAACTGTGACCTGTTCAGTAATTTCATTGGTCGGATTTTTTTAAACCTTTATTTATAAAGGTAGTCTCACTGAGTCACGAGGACCCCCCCTGCTTCCAGGGGTGTCCAGGATGTTTGTGCTGCAGCTTGTTGGGCCGCACCGCTCACGTTTTACAGACTGGATGTGGCGCAGCTCACACAACACTGGATGTCAGAACTTCAGGGCTGGGTTCAGGTTAGCAGTTGACTTCATGTAACAGGGGTGTGGGCGTAAAACGCCCCAGTCTGTTGTCAAAGGACCAGGACGTTAAGTTGCCCATTATTTTTTAACAAAATCGTACAAATGTGTCTCTTTAGCAACTTTTCATTCATTCAACCTTTATTTCTACTGGACAGCCTCGCTGAGCCTCGGTGACTCATTTACAACCCACACCTGCCTCCACCCTCATTTATCCCGCTCTGGTCTCTTGAGCAAGGCCCTTAACCCCCACCATGTGCTCCCCGGGCGTCCTAGATGCAGCTCTCTGCTCCACACAGAGCGCTGTGGCAGCTCC
The DNA here is from genome assembly GCA_038048925.1 of Garcialebias charrua. Taxonomy (NCBI): domain Eukaryota; kingdom Metazoa; phylum Chordata; class Actinopteri; order Cyprinodontiformes; family Rivulidae; genus Garcialebias; species Garcialebias charrua. The sequence goes on from JBBPBX010035634.1 coordinate 9,231, forward strand.
ATGGTCTGTGGTTGGTCAGGACCCAAGTCTTCATGCGAGTTAGTTCACTGTGGAGACCCCTGAAGAAGGAGCAGCTGAAAGAAGAAGAAAAATCTAAAATTTCAGAAGATCAATTTTCACCAATTAAAGGAAATGACTAACTTTTACTCCATCTCTCTGTTTTTAGGGCTCGATTCTTCTTCTTCTTCTGGCTTTTCCCTCTTCAGGGGTCTCCACAGCGAGTCCTCCTTCATCTCTGTCCTCTGTCCTCACTCCAACTCCCTCCATGTCCTCTCTAACTGCATCCATATTTCTCCTCTTTGTCTTTTCATTGCAGCTGCATTTCTAACATCCTTCTACCAATATACCCACTGTCCCTCCTCTGGACATGTCCAAACCACGGTCCCTCACAGCCTTCTACCAATATACTGCACCCTGATGCATTCTCAATAATCCACGTAGAAAAATCTAAAAAAGCTAAGTCTGGTCCTCTGGACATTCAAAAAACAAAACAAAAAAACAACACCATCAGGGTGCTAACGATCCATCGTTAGGCTGATGGTCCTCCTTGATCATGTGAGCAGCTGGTTTCAGCTGACATCAGCCAACTGGTTGATCCACTGTGAGAGGGTGCTATTTATAAGACTGAGCTGAATACAGCTTCTCAGACTGAGGAAGTCTTTCGAACGAAAGACGAAATGTTTCTACAATTTTAAAAAAAAATTTTTTTTTGCTTTGTTTTGTTTTTTGAATGTCCAGAGGACCAGACCTAGCTTTTTTACATTCTTCTACCAATATACACACTGTCTCTCCTCTGGACATGTCCAAACCACTGTCCCTCCTCTGGACATGTCCAAACCACTGTCCCTCCTCTGGACATGTCCAAACCACTGTCCCTCCTCTGGACATGTCCAAACCACTGTCTCTCCTCTGGACATGTCCAAACCATCTCAGTGTGTCCTCTCTAACTTTATCTCCCAGTTGTTCAACATGTGCTGTACCTCTGATGATCTCATTCCTGATCTTCTCCATGTCTCTCCTAAGGAGAACCTCAACATCTTCATTTCCTTCATTTCCTTCATTTCCATGATTTAAGATGTTGGTTCAGTTATTTGTCTAAATCTCGCTCTTTCCTCCTCCTCCCCCCAGATTTTCTCCAAACTCTTTGAGGTGGCTCGGAGTCGAGTTCCTTTGGGCAGCCTGGTCCCAGCACCGCGGCCTCGCCTCGCCTCCAACAACAACATCAAGAAGAACATCTAGAGGCTCGTCACGTTTGTTCCTTCACGTTCTGCTTGGTTCTGAAACACGGACTTGCTACGTTGGCCAGATGATGGTTCCTCGCTGTGGCAGCTGTAGTTTGACGTCTTTCTGTGGACTGGGATGCAGTGGCTTGTTGTGTTTGATCAGTGAGTGTGATTCCAGTATTTATTGGCTCGTCACTGTCACTGTCGTCTCAGGTTTGTGTCGATCTGTCAAATAACTCTTCCACAATCGTTCCCATGTAAATGAAGAGCATGATCACCGACCTCCCTTTGCCCGTCTTCTGTTTCAGCTGCTGCGTTCAAAACCAAAGTTTACTTCTTCCCTCACTGACGCTCTGTCTCAGCTGAACGACGGGCGTTTCTGTAGAAATCGCAACGGGTTAGTTTTGTGACTTTAGTGAACCCACAGTCCAAACGGGTCTTGTTTTTGTGCATTATCTAAATTCAGTATTTATATGTGGCCTGCACAGCCCAGACTGTGACAAATGTGAAAGATAATTTAACATCAAGCAAAAATAAACAAATAAAAATCCAAAAACTACGGAAGAGGATCAGGGCCACGGTGCAATAATATTTTTCCCCTTAAAGCTGCAGTCTGTAGTTTTTTGAACACGCTGGAACTTAGAAACATTTTGAACATTCATTCATTCATTCATTCAACCTTTATTTTATACAGGCTAGCCTCGTTGAGTCACGGGGACTCATTTACAAGAGGGACCTGTCTCACTCACACCAAACAACCATCCACTCTCACACTCACACCTAGGGTCAATTTAGAGTCACCAATCAGCCTAACAAGCATGTTTTTTGGTCTGTGGGAGGAAACCGGAGTACCCGGAGGAAACCCACGCATGCACGGGGAGAACATGCAAACTCCACCCAGAAAGGCCCCGGACCGGGATTTGAACCGGCAACCTTCTCGCTGAGAGGCAGCAGCTCTACCAGTTGTGCCACCGTGCTGCCCGAACCCGAACAGAGTCACCTTTCTGGTCCCTCCCCCTCAGAGCCATATATGGCTCTGCTCCCCCTCGCTCTGCTGAACTTCAGCTCAGCTTCCTTAGCTCCGCCTCTACTACATGTCCTGTGGCAGCCGCTGCGATTTTCTGTGTTTATATGTTAATAAAACGTTCTAAAAAATAAAATAAAAACATGGAGCGCTGGTCCAGCACACCAGAACACCATGAAATCTGCAGAGCCTCGCGCAGCCACGTTGAACCTGAGTTTAATTTGCTCGTGACAAATTCATTCATTTCCTAATTTCAGTCATGGAGTCAGTCACTTTGTAGCACTTTGAGATTTTTTATTAAAGAAAAGTGCGTTATAAATTAAATTCATTATTATTATTATTATTATTATTATCAGTGGAGGAGGAAGCGATCACTTGACTTTTGGAAAAAAAACAAAAGAAAAGTCCAGATCAGGGATGAAGAAGGGGAATTTAATACATTTGTGTCACATACAAAACAGTTTTGCATCGCTTTGCAATCCTTTGAACGAGAACCTGCGCGGCTGCTGGGGCTGGGACAGGCGGGGGCGTGGGTTAGGAGCGTGAGAAGTGAGAAGCTCTGTTTTTATTGGCTGGTTAAAAACTCTGTTTTTATTGGCTGGTTAACGGCGGGTCACTGTGTTTTTAAAAATGCTTTTAGTAACACCTGGAGAAGCAAGGGGAATATAGTTTTTTTCAGAGATTACTTGTCTAACATCAGTCTGTCAGGAGATAGTGACAGAGTGAAGAAATATGTTAAAAATATATTTTTAGAAAAACTACAGACTGTAGCTTTAATTCTGAGATTTAAGTCAGAAATCCGTCTGTCTAATTCTGACTTTTTTCACAGAATTAAGGGAGAAAAAATTTGCACCATGGCCTAATCCTCGTCTTTAACAAACTGTAATCAAATCTGTAAAAAATAAATAAATAAAAACAGGATCTGTATAAATAAGGGAAGCCTAGATTGTGCTATGAAAATAGATTAAATTACTACAGCAGTCAAGAAATCAAATTCTGTGATGATTTGAGCTCTGACATCACAACAAGCTTTGTTAGCGTAGCATACGACCTAAATCAATTAGCTTTCAGCTCACAAACAGCACTACATGTTCCTTCTACCGTACGTGTTTTTATTTATCTGAAAATGAAGGATTTGAACAGTTCAGCTTTACTGCAAAGCTTTTTATTTTTATCTTATTTTTTCTCTCGTCGTCCTTGCGTCTTAATCTAAACAACTGAAGGATGTAAAGGCCAGCCGGTGTTTCTCTGCGTCAGTCTGCAGGAACGCTCGTACGCGTGTCCACCTGAAACGTCAGACTTCTCGGTAAAACGCTTCGGATTCTGTTACGTCTGCTTTTCTCGTCAGAGGCTCGATGCCGTTAACGGGTCGAACAGATTTTAAAGCTCCTTTTTTTTATTTTTTCAGTCCAACTTTTCTAAAAATGAGTGTAAAGAGCTGAACTGAGCCTGATCTGGACGACTGACACACAAATGACAGTTTGAGCTGCCGCGTTTGTCGGACTTTACTTCGGACCAGATTCTACACGAACCAGAATCTTCATTTTGAAACGAAGACGTCCAGTGTTCGTGTAGAATGTCTTTATGTTTCCAGAAGCTGTATTTTAAAGTGCAGTTTGTGAATGTGTGGCGTTCAGCTGGGAGAGCATCATGTCTGTCAGAGGAGCATGAGCTGAAATTAAAAGTGATCAAGAAGTTTCTACACACTTTGTTCTGAGCCTGCCATGACTTCATCTGTACCTTCTGAGATATTTCTGTAAAACTTTCCAGGGTTGACGTCCTTCATGCTCAATAATCCAGGTAGAGAAGTCCAACAAAGTTAAGTCAGGCACTGCAAAAGTATGTGAAGGGGGCGTGTCCCTCCACATGTTTCATCCATTTAACCTTTATTTAGGCAGGTTAATCCCATTGAGCCTCGAGGACTCATTCACAAGAGAGACCTGGAACATTTAAAAAATATTAATTTGTTGTCTGTACCTCACCTGTGTTCTTTGTGTAAATCAGGTTCCTCTTGTAAATAAGTCCTCGTGACTCAATGTGACTAACCTGTATAAGTATAGGTTGAATGGATGAATTAAATTTGGGAACCCCCCCCCCCCAACCACCACCACATTTACCATGAAATATTAGTTCACCCAGCACTTTTTCTTTGTGAATGAATCCATTCCAGTAAGACCACTAAAAGTCCACTCCGTGGTTTCCTGGTTACCTACAACAACTCCATACGGTGGAGGTCATCTGTCTGGGCAGGGTGCTCACAGGCGGAGGGGGGATGACCTCTAGCTTAGCGCCACGTTAGTGCTGGCACTTGTTGAAGAGGGTGGGGGGGTTTAGGACGGGTGAGAGAAGCGGAGCGCTACGTCTGTAGCATCTTAGCTAGTGCGTCTGTATTCCACGCTGCTGGCTTAGATCTGGCAGTTTTCGATATGTGAGGGAGGTGCGTAGGAAGTGGAGCACGCTCTGTTCACACAAGGAGAGCTGTTGGTCAGGACACTTCATGTTGCTCTCTAAAATAGTTACTGAGTCAAGTGTTATGTAGGTCAAGTAGATGTTAAACAACCTGTTAAAATACACCAGAATGCAGGAAATAACATCTACTTTATCACACACACACACACACTACAAATGCTTCTAGCGCCGATGCTTGGGTGGATTTTTCTTGAAACGTTTTGTCTTTCGTCCGAGAGACCGTCCGTGTTGACCACTTTGACCAAAGAGGGAGAGGGCAGACTCCAGAAACCACCTGAGCACCATCAAACTGGTTGACCTCTATGAGAAGGTGCTGTGTATTTAATACAGGTTGTCCCCGAGTTACGATGCAGTTCCGTTCCTACGCCCGTTCGTAAGTCGAAAATCGACGTAAGTCGGAAAAAACGTCCAAACGGCACCTTATACGTACAGTCCTGTATTTTTACCAAGCACTTAGCCTATCCTAACACAGTACCCTACATACTTATCAAAAAACACATACATTCGGAGCCATAATGAAGGGAAAAAAGAGTTAATTTCTTACTGGGAGCTGCTGAGCTCTGCAGCTTCACGCGGCCCACAGCGTTTACAGCAACGCCTGTTAGCATGTTAGCTCGTTGCTCCGCTGTAGCCTCTCTGCCTCGTAAACCTCAGCTCCAAAAAACAAGGTCTCCTGTATTTCCACGCACGGTCCAGCGTTCCAGAGTTTTACAGTAAGGTCTGCTCCGGTCTGCCTGTCGAAACAAAGAGGTCTCCCGCTCCTGTAAGTTTCCACTGAGCGCGTCAAGCTCCCCCCTCCCTCCGGAAACTGCGTAAATCGGCTTCAAAATAATAATAATAATAATAATACTTTATTTATAAAGCCATTTAAAACAACCACAGCTGCAACAAAGTGCTGTACACATAAAATCAAGAACATTTAAACACATAAAATACGATTAAAAAAAAAGATTTTTTTTTAATGAGATGCGTGACGTAACCCCGAAACGTCGTAAGTCGAGGACTACCTGTAGTTGTATAAGTTTGTCGTGGCTCCTCGGACTGATGGAGTCTTTTGGATGAAAGACGAAACGTTTCAACAAGAAGAACCCGTCCAGAGGAGCTGACTGAACCTTGTTTGATTTCCAGGATTAACCTGTTCATCTAGAACGCGGTGCATTTAAAGGTAGAAACTGCATTTCAAATATTTGTGCTTTTTTCCTGTTGAGTTCAGATGAGGAGAATTTGAATCCTGTTTTTTAACTCTGCTGTGAATTATTTTAAAAGCACCAGAAGCCATTTAGTAAAACACTTAATTATAGAGTTTGCTGTTATTTCAGTGGTTTTAGTTGTTACATCGCCCACATGAAGTCTTGGAGTGAGTGTTTCTGCTTCCTGAGGCCACGATCTGTAAACTAGATGTTTCCATATCTATCTGTGGTCTGTGTCAAAAAGCATCTAATCACCTTCCCTTCCCGTCATCGTCCACCTGTAGCGTCACCGCTGGATATTCTTTGTTTTTTTGCACTTTTTTTTACAGCCTTGTTCACTCACAGGGCACGTGTATGAAATCTATACATATATAAATATCAAGTTTTCTAGACTCTTTTTGTAGCTGGAAAAAGTCAGGGTGTAGACCAATTAAGCTCACTGGATGTTTAAAGAATGCTTTTGTGATATTTGTGAAAACGTCAATTTTTTACATATAAATATATAAATAGACATTTGTAAATGGAATCTTACATTGACTCTGCTTCTCCACCTCCTGCTGTCAGACAATGTTTCTGTTCTGGCTTTGTGTGGTTCTTTTGCCTGTTACGTTTTACATGTTCTTTAATTTATTTTTCAAAATTATAATAAACTCCTTTTAAGCTCTTATTTTTGTTTTTCTTGTTTTTAAAAGCGTACGTTCTGCATTCAGACATCGATCGTATGTTCGCATTTTATTCACCAATAAAATAAAAAGCAAAGATGTTTGTAACCTTTAGGTTAAAAGAAAGTACAAAAAAATCACTGAAATAACTGGAAACTTCAGCCTCACTGTTCCACCTGTTCCCTGTTCTCACCACAGATCACAATGTCATCTGCAAACATCATAGTCCATGGGGGTTCCTGCCTGACCTCATCTGTTAGTCGGTCCATCACCAGAGCAAACAAGAAGGGGCTAAGAGCAGATCCTTGATGCACTCCCACCTCCACCTTGAAACTATCTGTCTCATACAGCACATCTCACCACTGTCCTGCTGTCTTCACACATGTCCTGCTGTCTTCATACATGTCCTGTTGTCCTCATACATGTCCTGCTGTCTTCATACATGTCCTGCTGTCTTCATACATGTCCTGCTGTCCTCATACATGTCCTGCTGTCTTCATACATGTCCTGCTGTCTTCATACATGTCCTGCTGTCTCATACATGTCCTGTCTTCATACATGTCCTGCTGTCCTCATACATGTCCTGCTGTCTTCATACATGTCCTGCTGTCTTCATACATGTCCTGCTGTCCTCATACATGTCCTGCTGTCTTCATACATGTCCTGCTGTCTTCATACATGTCCTGCTGTCTTCATACATGTCCTGCTGTCTTCATACATGTCCTGCTGTCTTCATACATGTCCTGCTGTCTTCATACATGTCCTGCTGTCTTCATACATGTCCTGCTGTCTTCATACATGTCCTGCTGTCCTCATACATGTCCTGCTGTCTTCATACATGTCCTGCTGTCTTCATACATGTCCTGCTGTCTTCATACATGTCCTGCTGTCTTCATACATGTCCTGCTGTCCTCATACATGTCCTGCTGTCTTCATACATGTCCTGCTGTCCTCATACATGTCCTGCTGTCTTCATACATGTCCTGCTGTCTTCATACATGTCCTGCTGTCCTCATACATGTCCTGCTGTCTTCATACATGTCCTGCTGTCTTCATACATGTCCTGCTGTCTTCATACATGTCCTGCTGTCCTCATACATGTCCTGCTGTCTTCATACATGTCCTGCTGTCCTCATACATGTCCTGCTGTCTTCATACATGTCCTGCTGTCCTCATACATGTCCTGCTGTCTTCATACATGTCCTGCTGTCTTCATACATGTCCTGCTGTCCTCATACATGTCCTGCTGTCTTCATACATGTCCTGCTGTCTTCATACATGTCCTGCTGTCCTCATACATGTCCTGCTGTCCTCATACATGTCCTGCTGTCCTCATACATGTCCTGCTGTCTTCATACATGTCCTGCTGTCTTCATACATGTCCTGCTGTCCTCATACATGTCCTGCTGTCTTCATACATGTCCTGCTGTCCTCATACATGTCCTGCTGTCCTCATACATGTCCTGCTGTCCTCATACATGTCCTGCTGTCCTCATACATGTCCTGCTGTCTTCATACATGTCCTGCTGTCTTCATACATGTCCTGCTGTCCTCATACATGTCCTGCTGTCTTCATACATGTCCTGCTGTCTTCATACATGTCCTGCTGTCTTCATACATGTCCTGCTGTCTTCATACATGTCCTGCTGTCCTCATACATGTCCTGCTGTCTTCATACATGTCCTGCTGTCTTCATACATGTCCTGCTGTCTTCATACATGTCCTGCTGTCCTCATACATGTCCTGCTGTCCTCATACATGTCCTGCTGTCTTCATACATGTCCTGCTGTCTTCATACATGTCCTGCTGTCCTCATACATGTCCTGCTGTCTTCATACATGTCCTGCTGTCCTCATACATGTCCTGCTGTCTTCATACATGTCCTGCTGTCCTCATACATGTCCTGCTGTCCTCATACATGTCCTGCTGTCTTCATACATGTCCTGCTGTCCTCATACATGTCCTGCTGTCTTCATACATGTCCTGTTGTCCTCATACATGCCCTGCTGTCTTCATACATGTCCTGTTGTCCTCATACATGGCCTGTACCAGTCCAACCTATTTCTGCCACTCCCAATTGACCCAATGCTCTTGCCTTGGTGCACACGTAGTAAATCTTCCTTCCTGCATTATACCAACCATCTCTTTGCCTTTTTGACGTGAGTAGCTTAGTTTCACGAGCACCCTGTTCTTCAGCAGCCATCTTTAATATTCTGGACCTGGCGCTGCTTACTGCCCCAGAACCAAAAAATAAAAATCTAAGAACAAAACACTAAAAAAACATTTTAAATTCTAATTTTTAATATTGTCAAAATATAGAACAAACTAATACGCAAGTCATTAGGTAATTTTCATTATTTACTAGGAGGAAATACTTTGTGGGATAACCGCTTTTTTAGGTGGGGCTGTGTCTCACCTGACCCTCTTTAAGTCCTCCAAAACATCATCTACTGTCTAACAGCAGCAGTGAAGGTTATGAAAGGTTGAAAATGCTTCAGTAAATAGAAGAAATCACCCGTCGTTGAAGGGAGATGTAGGTTTTCATAATCCAACCCATTTAGAGAAATGAGTTGTTTACAAATACAATAATTCTTGTAACATGTTTGTGTTCATGCACTGTTTCCAACCAAATGCAAAATAAAATGTACTGTATATATTTGGCGATATGCACATTTAGACTGAACAGTTGTTCTATTGGGTCAACAGTACAGGATTCTGTCAATCCCTTGGACCACCTATCTACAAGTGAATAATAATTCAGTTACTAGAATCAAAAGAAGCATCCATTGGATTATCCAAATCCATTGCAGTACTGTATAAGGTAAATACGCTGATGCATGCTCAATATATTCATTCAACCTTTATTTAGTCAGGTAAATCTTTTGAACCTCATGGGCTCATTTACGAAAGCGACCTGCTAAAACTAAAGAACAATGAACAGCAGTGGTAGAATTTCCTTAAACAATAAACAATAAACAAACAAACAATAAACAATAGAAAACAAAAGAGAGAAAAAAACAAAAGAAAGTTTTTTTTTTTTTTTAACAAAGTATCAAAAAACTAGCAAAACATTATAAGGTAGACGTATAAAATCAAAGACAGGAACAAATCTGCATTGGTTTTTGCCAGGATTCCAACAGATTCTGAAAACCATTTAGAGAAGTCAAGGTCGAGAGCTTCAGATCTTTTTGTAAGATATTCCATGAAGCAGGAGCGGAGTAGGAGAAGGCCCTTTTTCCAAGTTCAGTCCTCACTGACGGAACACTGCAGGTAATCATGTCCTGAGAGCGCACACTGTAGCTGCACTCACGCAAAGACATGTAGGAGGAGATGTATGAGGGCAGCAGACCAAGAAGTGATTTAAAGATGAAAATGTACCAGTGGAAGAGTCTGCGTGAGGTTAATGATGTCCAGTTAACCAGTGAATACAGGGTGCAGTGGTGGGTACGATAATCACAACCAGTTATGAATCTTAGTGCACCATGATAGACAACATCCAACATCCGCAGGGTGCTTGTAGGAGCATTCATGTAGAGAATGTCACCGTAATCAATGGAGGGAAGGAAAGTCACAGACACAAGGCGTTTCCTGACATTCAGTGATAGACATGATCTGTTTCTGAAAAAGAAACCCAGTTTAACTTTCAGTTTCTTTACTAGGTTTTCCACGTGGAGTTTAAAAGAGAGATGTGAATCAATCAGGATACCCAGATATTTATAGGAATCAACAAACTCAATAGAGACACCATTTGAAGATAAAATCAGAGGAAGATCTGCTGGGACCGACTTCCTATTTGAAAAAAACATCCCTTTTGTTTTATCAGCATTTAGGACAAGTTTGAGACGGAACAAATCTGACTGGATGATGTCAAAAGCGGATTGCAGTAACTGGAAAGCCTTAGCAACTGTTTTAGCTCGGCAGTAAACAACTGTATCATCAGCATAGAAATGTAAGGATGCATCAGGGATGCAGTGACCTACATTAGCTATGTAGATTGTAAAGAGAGTGGGTCCTAAAACTGAGCCTTGTGGTACACCATTTTTAACTGTTAAATAGCTGGAAGAAGTACCGTTATGTTGAACACATTGCCTCCGATTGGAAAGATAGTTAGAAAACCAACCGATGGTGTGATCAGAGAAACCGATTTCTGAGAGCTTATGACACAAGATGTTATGATCCACAGTGTCAAAAGCTTTAGACAGGTCTAAGAAAAGTGCAGCACAATAATTCTTAGCATCCAATGCTTCAACAACATCATTCAGAACCTTCAGAGAAGCAGTTGTTGTGCTATGTTTTTTCCTGAAACCAGATTGATGAAGAGGTAAGATGTTAAATGAGTCCAGATAATTTTTGATCTGAGAGTTTATCAGTTTTTCTAGAACCTTGGCTAAGATGCAAAGTTTAGAGATCGGTCGATAATTGTTCAGTGAGGTGGGGTCACCTCCCTTCAGCAAAGGAAGAACAAATGCTGTTTTCCAAGCATCCGGAATGGTGTTTTGGCTTATGGACAGATTAAAGATGTGGGTCACAGGAACTGTGATGATATGAGCAGCCAGCCTTAAGAAGTAAGGTGGAAGTTCATCTGGACCTGCAGATTTTTTTGGATCAAGATCATTTAACAGTTTATTTACCTCACTGACTGAGAACGGAGAAAAAGAGAAGGTGTGATTAACAGATGGTTGACTTGTAGGAGGGATTTGATTTGTAGAAGTTTGATTATTAGATAAAGTGGCTGATTTTCCGTTTGTAACTGTGTCAAATAATGAACTAGAAGCAACAAAATGTTTATTGAAACAGTTCAGGATCTCGTGCTTATTTGACACAGGAACAGAGTCAACAAGAAATTGTGATGGGAGGTCAGATGATTGGGGGGTGCCTGAGAGAGATTTAATGGTTTTCCAGAATTTTTTTGGATCATTTAGATTTTTGGAGGTCTGAGATAAGAAGTAGTTACGTTTTGCGGCTTTGATGGCAGTTGTGCATTTATTCCTTAGCTGCCGAAATTTCAACCAATCAGTGTCTGAGTGTGATTTTCTTGCTGCGGCCCAAAGATGATCTCTCCAGTGTAGGAGATCAGCTAGTTCAGGAGTAAACCAGGGGCTGTCACGGCCCTTTATCCTGAACTGCCGGAAAGGTGCGTGTTTGTTTACAAAGAGAATGAAACTATTATGAAAATAGTTCCAAGCGGTGTTCACGTCATTGAATTGTAGGATATGTTGCCAATCAAAGTGGGATAGATCCCAAAGGAATGACTGTTCACAGAAACGTTTCAAATCCCTTTTTTGAATTATTCTGGGCTTAGCAGGTGGAAGTTTAGTAGATCTAAGAGCTGCTATTACGGAATGATCACTCAAAACGTTAGCAAATACACCTATACCAGGAAATTTGTGAGGAGCATTTGTGAAAAACAGATCTAAGGTAGAAGATTTTTCAGGACATTTTATGTTTGGTCTGGTGGGAGAATCGATAAGTTGTGTTAGATTGAGAGATAGGCAACATTCCTTGAATTTATCACAGAGGGGGGTCGACTCATTCCAATCAATGTTGAAATCTCCAGCCATAACAATCTCATTGTGTTTTAAATTTCCTATGAATTCAGTCAGGGAAGACAGAGCTTCAAGTGTTGCGGAGGGGGGACGATAACATCCAACAACAGTTAAGGGCTGACCTCCTTTCAAAGTGATGTTCACAGCTAAAGCCTCAAACTGGTTTGCGATTGTTTTTTTAGATGCAATCCTGGCAGCCAAAGAATCTCTGATGTAAATAGCGACTCCACCTCCCCTTGTATTACGATCACAACGATAGATCTTAAATTCATTGATTGCCAGGTCATTTTTCAAAACAGATTTTTTAAGCCAAGTTTCAGAGATAACGATCACATCTGCCCCAGAAGAAGTGATTAGGATTTTCAATTCATCAAGTTTTTTTAGAAGGCTACGAGCGTTTACATGCAGAAAACGGAGACCTGAAATATTTTTAAACTCATTAGGTGTACAGTAGTTAGTGATTGGCCCTGGGTTTGGCTGAATCCCTGAGATCAATAACAACATTAATATCAGGCATTTACTTGACTTCTTTGTCAGTGATGTGTAATTACAGGAGTTAACAGTGTGACATTTTGCCCCCATAATTGAACCATGTGAAACGTTGATGAAGACACGATCATTCAGAGCCCAAAAACAATGAAAGTCGCTGTGATGGGCAGATCCAGATGAGTTGATAAGATTCAGTGATTCCAGGTAGTCTGAGAACTGAAAATAAGGACAGTAATATGAATGATGCAGAAAAGTTTCAGAGCATGAGGCATCACAAATTAAATGGGCAAACAAATCCGTTGTGAAGGACCAACTGTAGCTTGTATTGTCCCAACTGTAGTTTGTATTGGGCTGAGGAGGGCACCAGCCCCCCTGTGAAGATGAATTGAAGCGGCCATGGTCCGCTGGACCCAGAATCAACAGGTAGAAACAGATAATTTGCAACAAATAGATTGCGCTGCCAGGAAGACTTGAAATTGAAGACATGATCCCAGCCTGTTTCAGGTCAGCAGGGAGCAATCAGATCAGCTGCACTTCAAAGCAGCCGCGTGTCCCTCTGATCTGATCCAGCTGCTGTTCTGTGCTCCTGCGCTCGGTGACGTCACAGCTGCTGCTCGGTGATTCTGTGCTCCGCACCACGTGAGGCCAACCCCGTTTGAAACAACAAGGCTGAGATTCCGTTCAGTTGCTGCTCCAATCAGATCAGCTGCACTTCAAAAGCAGCCGCGCGTCCCTCCAGTCGTCCCTCCAGCTGAGCACTGCGCGACACTGGTCTGATCCAGCTGGATTAAAGACGGTGTCCCCACAGCCAGTTCGATTTGGTTCTGGTCCAGTCCAGTCAGAAACACCTCCCCCGATGCTCACGAACCAGGTACGTTATCTTCCCCCCACGCCACGAGGTCAACAAAGGACAGCAGAAAAAATCAGCAAGATAGTCTGAAAACTTCCCTGCAATCTTGTTGAAACCAGGAGAACCACAGGAGAACCGCAGGTCCAGGTGGGACGTTCAAACGGGCCAGTGAGAGTGGCAGAAGAAACACCGGGTCTTCGTGGGCGGCTCTCCGGCTTTGGGGCTCACCTGGCCGGGCAAGGTAGCTCAGAATGACCGGTGAGGTGAAAACGTCCGAACCTGGTCCGACAGAATTTTTTTGAACGGTCCCGTCCGGCTCTCTGAGTTACTGAACACCGAATTCAGATGGAAGATGGACCAGCTTTGGTCCAATTCGAAAAACGGGTCAGTTAGATGATAAAAACACTCAGAGAGACCAGAGGTGCTGCCGCTCGTTAGTTCGCCGGAACCGGAAGGGTACAACGATATACCAATATAAGGTAAAGGACCAATATAAGGTAAAGGACTTAATTAATGATAAAGCTTTGTTTTTGCTGTATAATACAATCATACTACCACATTTAATTTATTGTGTTGAAATCTGGGGTACAGCGTGCAAAACTACAACGAAACCTATTTTTGTTTTACAGAAAAGAGCTTTAAGGATAATAACTAGAACGCATTATCATCCATCTGGTGTTTTGTTTTATAAATTGAAGTTACTAGGATTTTATGATTTGGTGGAATATAATTTTTTTTACTAATGTATAAAGCACAAAATAACTACCTTCAAATATTCAAAATTCAATAGCGACTGTGAAGCATCAGAGATCCGCCCCCCAAGACCCGAGGTAGATAAAGGGGGGGACCAGAGCCCAAGACCCCAAGAAGGACCCCGAGCTCAGAGCCCCCAGGGCCACCCGAACAGGACGAACCACTCACCAACCCCCAGATCCGACCATAGGGGAGAACCGGGAGAGCCCTACCAGCGACCACACACAACGACCCCCAGGGTCCAACAGCGACAAACTCACAGGACCCCACCGGAGCCCGCCGCACCGACGTAGCCCCAGGCGCCAAGGCCCGGACACCAGGGACGCTCACCCCTCAGGCCCAGGCCCGATAGGACCAGAGGACCTTCCTTCTTCCTCTGTTCTTAAAACAGTCTGCTTCTTGTTTTCTAAACATTCCTAACTGACGTTCACCTGACGTCAACAAATCTCCCATTCACTGGTCGATTGAACCAATGAACGGAGAAGAAAACTCTGACGTCAGGTCCTGTTAAGAGTTCCAAACTTCCTGGAACTTCCAGTGCCGGAGGGAGTCTGAGTTGCACGGACTTCTCTCTTTCAGCTGTCGGACGTTTAGTCATGAGCTAAGACCCCGTCCTATCAGCAAAGGGTTACAGCAGGCTGCTGTGAAACCCGAACCTTAGAATGAATTTTCCTCTCAAGGAATAATTTATCTTGAAACCAAGCCAAGAACTGCCACGACTTCTGCCGTCTAAAGCAAGTATCACCGAGACACTGAGAAGGTAAACACATTTTGGAGTCCAGCTTGGACTTGCCGGACCTACGACCCGTTTACGTCCAAGGCTGTTGCCCCAGCTCTTTACTGAGACGGACGTCTTAAAGACCGTGTAAAGTGAAATTAGATTTGTGTTTTTAGTTTATCACATGGCATAAATATGTGTTATTAATCACCCATATAAATCTGACTGATTAAAAACATTGTTTTCCTTATAAAATTAAGTGTCAAAAATCATGAAAATACATTATTTTCCCTTAGTCTAGAACTGTGGGGGCGTGTCAGCAGTGGGCGTGGTTTCAGCGCAGCACTGCAGCTCAGAGAGCAAGTAGGAGGACTCTCTCGCTCAGAGCTGAACTGTGTGGAGGAGGAAGACAGGTTCATCAGTAAACCTGCTCTGTTTGCTCCTTTTTCCAAGAGTTACGCTGTTTTTAGTGCACAAACAACTCTGGTTTTATTTTTAAAGTTGAGGACGCAACTATAATTCATAACTCCGCTGTTATGTGTTTAGAAGATGAGCGGACTCGCGCGGCTGCACCGGTCCGACCCGACACATCGCATGCGGGGGCTGTGTTGGTGATTAAGATAAAGAGGGCTGTGTTGGTGATTAAGATAAAGAGTAATCACGTTGATAACTAAGTATGCAATGGACCTGTCGCATTTTCTTAGCAAAAAAGGAGCTTGTGAACTTGTAGGGCACAGGCTTAGCAATAAAAAAAAGAAAGAAAGAAAAGAAACAGGAAAGGCGGCGGCGGTGTCCGGAGGCTGAGGAGGGAGACGGTCAGTAGCAGGTGCCCTGACCATTAAAACATCCTGGGAAGATGCAGGAACGAGGCATAACAGGCTAACAATGAACAAAATATCTATGCTATTGCTATCTGATGCTATCTGCGAGTCGCGAGTGAACGGCTCCACCCATGCGAAGAACAATTTATATGACTGGAGCAGCAGGGGGTAGGGCTATACTAATGAGGACCGCGTGACGAAACGCGGTCACGTTTAAAACACGCCTAAAAAATCCTGAAATAGAAATGTTTATACACAGTTTGCTCTATAACTCCAAAATTAATTGAGCTACAATTTTGAGACTTTTTACTCATTTACAACATTACAATTATCACATTTATAATGTTTATTTAAGAAAATGTTGAAATTCACTTTACACGGTCTTTAAGGTAAAAGAGCCGCTGATTGTTTACTGGAGCATATGATGATACCTTAGCTGGATGCATATAGAAGAGTGTCATTCTGGTCAGAAATGCAAGATAAAACTACTTCAAATTTCTTCATCCTCCTAAACTTTTTATTTGGCTCTAAGCCAGAACTTTAAGCTAAATGCCTGCGGATATAAGTTATTATAAGACCTATAACTTGTTCTGTTGTTCCTAGAAGTTACGGACGCGTAATTCATGTGCTGACATTAATTTATAGGAAACTGATCGATCAATCATTGTACATGTTGATGTAATTTTACTGATTTGTTATTAAATGATTCTACCTTTGGTAGGTCAAATATAATAACGTTTCTTGTCAACTGCATCTCGCCTGGTCACAAATTATTGTTTTTAATCTGAAAAAGTGAGAACCTTTGAATTATTGATGTATTTTTGTGTCAGTCTAAACCCTGCCCAATAGACCTTTTACCAGTTGACGTCATCACGCAAAGCTCGCCTGAAACGAGCATTCTGATTGGACGGCAAAAAGCCCTAACCGGATGTAGGGGCTCAGCAAGGGGTCGAGGAGCTTCGTAATGATAGCGAGTTGTAATTTAGAAGCTTGTTTTCTTAAAATAGTGAACAACCGCTGGTCAAAACGCCTGAACATTGTGCCGCGGACACGAGAGGAGGAAAACCGCACGGCCATACACATTGTCTACAGGGTTGCTTTTTTTGGCTACAGATGAACCGTGCGCGCGCGGCGGGGGCTGCCTGAAACTTCACCCAGGCATGAGCCACTAAGTCCCGGCTACACCTGATCCACGTGCGCCCTGGAGGTCCAGAACCGGCTGGACCCAGCCAGGAGCCACTAAGTCCTGGCTACAGATGAACCGTGCGCGCGGCGGGGCTGCCTGAACCTTCACCCAGGCAGAGCCACTAAGTCCCGGCTCAAAAAATCATGCATTTACTGGTAGCTTAATTCGGTTAACGGTTGGCTTATCAAACGTTTTGACATTCCACTCACCTGCTCTTCAGTGGGGTTGAAGGAAGAATCTCTTTGCATGTCGCAGGTCAAAACAGGCCGAAACCCCAACACACGCAGCGGAGACCGAAGAACAACGGTCTCGTCGAACTAGCTAGCTGCTGCTAGCTTAGCAGCTGTCCAGTAGCTGCGGGAGATCGCTCTCCGCCCTGTCTGTTTCCCATATCCAAGATGTAATGTAGGAACGTAATCCACGGAGCTTGGATCATTAATGTCCATGCCAGATAAAAAACGCACACACGTTGATGCATCGTGCCGGGGAGAAATCCTGCCGGTACAAGCCGGCGGTGGTACAGTTTTCCTCCTCATCTTCCTTCTTTTAGTCGCTCTACTCGACTTTCCCAGAGGGACGTTGTAAAACGAACAAGTCACACCTTCTTCTTTTACTCGTTGAAGTTGCCTGAAACAATTATAAACCTAATAAAAGTCTTATTTCTCCAACGCGACCGTTGCCAGTACTGACAACACTCCAGTTGCGTGCCCGTGCTTCCGGTTGAGTCTCGAAAAAAGCGAGTGCGCATGCGCGATGACGTCAACTGGTAAAAGGTCTATTTACATCTAATATACTGTGTAGGCAAATCAGTAAAACTGATCACCTATATTATTACACCAGCCACACTCACTCTCTCCACAGCTGCTGCTCATCCCAGTCACCACTTCTGATCTCTCTTGTAAATGGGCTCAATGGGATTAACCTGTCTAAATAAAGGTTGAATGAATTTGGAGGACTGCTCTGCAGAGTACTATGCTCCAACTAGATGTTCCTCCTAAGCTGGGACATTATAATACCAGATGGTAAATAATGGACAGCCGGTAAACTAGTTTCCACAGACGTCCAAATCCTGTTCCTCAAAGTCTTCCAAGACCTCGTTATCCCTTGTGACATCGTCTTGTCCCTCCAACCATCTAACATTAAACTGGACCTACAACAAATAAACTGATCCTCTCTCCAACAACACTCACTTCCTCTGGATCACCTCACCTCCTGTGGAAACCTAGGACCTCGTCTCTCTCACCTCTCCAACTCCATCTACAAACGCAACCACAGTAAGAACAAGACTACAGCAAACCCCCGACCTACGACCCCATCGACCTGCGAACCACGGGACCTACGAACGTATCATATTTAATAAAAATATGAAATTACAGTATTAAAAAAAAAAATATATATATATATATTTTTTTATTATTTTTTTGTGTTTAAATGTTCTTAATTTCATGTGTACATCACTTTGTTGCAGCTGTGGTTGTTTTAAATGCTTTATAAATAATAATTATGATAAAAAATGATCATTTCTGATCATTTTTGTCATGATTGCGCAATAATCGTGCAACTTCCGGTCATAACAGGAAGAAGGTCGGTCATAACAGGAAGAAGGTCGCCAGTCACCGGAGGCCAGCCATCTTAGGGTTAGTCACGGCTACAGGCAGCAAAGTTTGGAAGACTTGTTGATCAGGATTGCCTCATATGGATTAATTACTATCTGGAATCGCTCTGTGAGCTCTGTGGACGTCTCAGGCGGAGAAGCAGCTGCAGAATGATGGCCGATTGGGCCGCACCGCCGCTCCAACACCAGCTCATGGCCTGGCTAGCAGAAGCTAACACAGGCCTCGAGAGCTAACACAGGCCTCGAGCAGCTCCCGTGGTTTGCTCGTCGCGCTGCTCGGCCTGATAACAACAACGCATGGCAACCTAAGATGTCGGCTATGACCATCTCAAAGTAAGAAAATATATTTTTATTTATTCTGTAAATGTGAATAGCAATGTTTAACATTACAGTACACTACTGTACATGCTTAAATGTGTGCGCGCGCTCCGTTAGCATGATAAATAAAGGTTGAATGAATGAATGAATTTTTTTTTAAAATAATTTTCACCCCCTACCTACGAACGGATCGAGCTGCGAACGGTTCTTAGGTCCCAAACTCGTTCGTAGGTCGGGGGTTACCTGTATCATCAAATAAGATATACAGTATCATTCATTCAACCTGAAGACCCACCAAAACTCACCTTGACCATCTTTTCCATTACAGCCTTGGACTTCATCCACACTTGTGAATAAAGCACTTCCTTTTTTATGTCTGACTCTGTCTCTTCCTCGGTCTACTATCTTTGGGTTAACTTTGTCTAAAACCATGTTAGAATGTCCCAGCCAACCTGACCCTCTAAGTAAAACTGAGGAGGAACAGATCCAGCACTCTTTCAGACACAGAACAAACATATTGATCTTCGTGAAACAGACTTTACAACAAATACTTTCACAGCATCAAACTGCTCAAAACTACTCTCCAGGAACTCCGCAGCATAATTTTCTCCATAGAACAGAAATTTTCATTATTCCTATTCACGTCCAAGACCCGTTCACCTCCTCGTTAACCCAAACCCATTCTGTCAACACAAACATCATGATTCTCCAAGAACCTGATATACAGTACATCCATGCAAATGTTTTGAAGGTAATGTAGTAATGCCAGTCAATGTGGCAGATTTATTCTACAGTGTAATCTTGCATTTAATCATGCACCACTAACTTACTCCCCCGACTCATCCCGCATTACCTATACTGTTAGCTCTTTCAAAGGTGAGGCTCTCCGATGGGCGTATGATTACCTCCATAAATGACCCAGTGAGTCGCTAACAACTTCTACTTTTCTCAAAGATTTCTTAAGTGTCTTTGAACATCCCTTTCAGCAGAAGGACAGGGCTCAGAAAATGTTTACACAACGGCAAGGTAATAATTCCATGTCAGATTTCGTTATCCACTTGCACATTATCAGGGTGGAGTCTGGATGGGGAGAAGAAATCCCTGAAAGGAGCCTTCATCAACACATTAAATTACAAAATTAGGGACCAACTAGCCAGCAGGGAACTGGATATTTTGGTCAACTAGTGATCAGAATCGACAATCCATTATGTGAACAGTTCATGGAGATTCCCACGAGTACCCCGCTACTGGAAGTACTTCTCCTCCACTTTTAACTGTTTCCTCCGAACCCAAGCCTATGCATATAGGACAAACATAACTTTCACCGGAAGGGCGTCAATGCCACATCAGCTCCAATGAGTGTCGCTACTATGGTAAAAGAGGTCATGCTATCACTTTGTGTTGACTTCGACTAAAATGGTAAATGGAGCTTATTTATATAGCACTTTCCAGCCCCCTATGAGGGGCCCCAAAGCACTTTACAATACAGTACCAACCATCCACCCATTCATACACACATTCATACACCGGTACTGTGGTCTGCCATGCAAGGCGCTGCCAGTCCTACCGGGAGCAACTCTGGGTTAAGTGTCTTGCCCAGGGACACAACGACACATGGTGTGGGGAACCGGGATTCGAACCTCCAACCTTCCGATCGGGGGACGACTGCCATTACCACTACGCCACGGCAAAGGGAAAGCTCACCAGTAACCCAGGAGATACTGGCAGGTACTTCTATTTCTCCTGAAAAAATAATTAAGTTTACCGGCAATTCTCTGTGTTTACACTTTAAATTTCCCTATCCATGTTAGTCGACTCAGGATCAGAGCAAAATCTAGAGACCTAGTCAAAAGACTACAGATACAAACAACAGAGCTAACTGCTACTGTCTTTGTGGCTGCTCTCACAGGGCAAATCATCTCCTTTTAATGTGATCACTCAAGACATTAAAATTTCATTTTGTAATTTCTAGCAATTATGAAGAAGGTGAGCTTTTTGTTTTTGACTCCTTTAACACCTTACTCATTTTGGTTTCCCCTGGTTAAAGAAACACATTATTCTCATTAATTGGACTGAAAACTGGGTCAAAAGGTGGGGCGAGAACTGTTTGGGACGATGCTTACACTCTGCCATTTCTTTTAACCAGAAACGTGAGAAGATTGATCATTCTAAAGTTCCTCCAGTCTATAATAATAATAATAATGAATTCAATTTATAACGCACTTTTCATTAATGAAAATCTCAAAGTGCTACAAGGAGCAACAGAATTAAATGTCAATAAAACAAATAATAAAACAATTAAAATCAATAACAATATCAGCTAAGATCAAAAGTAGAATCATGAGGAGGTAGAGTATGCTTGGTCGAAAAGAAAGGTCTTCAAGCCGCTCTTAAAGTCAACCACAGACTGTGGGGCTCTTAGACAGTCAGGAAGAGAGTTCCACAGGCGGGGGGCAGCCACACTGAAAGCCCGGTCTCCCATGGTCCTTAATTTGGTTCTCGGAATGTGAAGGAGATTGCTGTTCTGTGACCGCAGCGAGCGGGTGGATGAGTATGGAATAAGAATATCCTTCAGATAATCTGGTGAAGTTCCGTGTAAGCATTGATGTGTAATGAGAGCAGTTTTGTACTGAATTCTGTAGGCGACAGGAAGCCAATGAAGGTTATGGAGAATGGGCGTAATATGTTCAAATTTACGAACTCTCAACAAGATCCTTGCTGCACTGTTTTGAATATATTGAAGTTTCTGAAGGTTTTTGCCAGGGATTCCAATAAACAGGGAGTTGCAGTAGTCGAGCCTGGAGGAGACAAAAGCATGGACGAGCTTCTCAGCATCGGAAAAAGTTAGGGATGGGCGAAGTCTGGAGATGTTTCGAAGATGGAAGAAGCAAGTTTTAAACAGATGCTTAATGTGATTTTCAAATGTAAGATTGGAGTCCATTTTTATTCCAAGATTAGTAACAGAGGTGGAGAGGGGGATGTCTTGTCCAGAAAAGGAAAGTGTTGTTATAGGAGATGTTTGTACCTGGTGAGGGGTGCCAATCAGTATGGCCTCAGTCTTGGAGCAGTTTAATTGAAGAAAGTTCTGATTCATCCATGCCCTAATTGCCTCCAGGCAGGCAGAGAGGGCAGTCTACCATGCACCCAGTCTTTAGCAAACAGCAAGCATTATCCTTGCCACATCATAGAGCCGAGATGGTGTAGAGGCAGGGCAGCCGGCTCAGGACCAGAAGGTCTCGGGTTCGATCCCCGGTCACGGCATATCTCGTTGTGTCTCTGGGCAAGACACTTAACCCCGAGTTGCTCCCGGTAGGACTGGCAGCGCCTTCCATGGCCAACTCATTCTCACTCCCTACTCATTGAGCCCAAGCATCAAAATATGACGAGTAGGGAGTGAGAACATGTTGGCATGGCAGTCTACCGCTACCGGTGTATGAATGTGTGTATGAATGGGTGGATGGCTGGTACTGTGAAGCACTTTGGGGCCCCTTAAAAGGGGTCTGGAAAGCGCTAGTAAGCTCCATTTACCATTAGAGCCTATGACTGACCCATAGGTCTCCTTCTGGGTGCCCTGCTGCCATCAAGCAGATTATCCAATCTGTTGGGACCTGAGAAATAGACTATTGTTTATTGTTTATTATTGTTTATTCATTTCAAATTTTAAAAATACAAAAGAACAAAAAAATTTACAAAATGTAAACTATGAGGAAATACATTGATGAATCAATAAAATCTGTCATCATTCGGCTTTCCAGTTTTCCAGTCGGGGCAGGGTTTTTCTTTGGGATAAGATATATCCGTTTATTCTCGGCAAGCTGAGTCTGACTCGATCTCGTCTATCTGGTCGAAGAGACGT
>JBBPBX010035635.1:0-31949 GCA_038048925.1 Garcialebias charrua
TTTGATGTTTATTCATTCATTTTAAAAGAACAATACAAAACAGTTTCATCAGATACAAGAATACAAGTAGGATAAAATGAAAGGAGCAGAAAGAAGATGAAATCTTATTATATCTGCCCCTTATTTCACAGTTTGTTCAACCAATGATAACCTTCAAACTACATCACAAAATGAATAAATCTACTAATTTATCTAACTGTAATACACAAACTACATCACAAAATGAATAACTCTACTTAATTTTTCTAACTGTAATACACAAACTACATCACAAAATGAATAACTCTACTTAATTTTTCTAACTGTAATACACAAACACACTAAGCTACATCATATATAGTTTTTGAGCAAGTCCTTTTTGACCTTTTTCTTAAATGTATACATTGATTTTGCATTTTTAACATCACTCTCCAGAACATTCCACAATCCAACTCCCTGAATTGAGGTAGACCGTCCCTTTAAGCTGGTTCTGAATTGTGGTTTGATGAATATCTGTCCCTTTAAGATTGTAATAACTTTGTCTAAATTTCTTTGGATATTTAAAGGTAATGTGTTATTATGAGCCCTATACATAACTGATAAAATACTATATTCTACCAATTCCTGGAATTTCAATAAATTTAGCTGAAGAAACAAGGTGTTTGATGGGTGACTGAAATGTTTTCTGGTGATTACTCTTACAGCTCTCTTTTGTAAAATAAAAACAGGCTTTGTAATTGTTTTGCACGCTTTTCCCCAAACCTCAATACAATAGATTAAATGTGGAACAATGATTGTGTTATACAACATATAATAATAATAATAATGATAATGAATTCAATTTATAACGCACTTTTCATTACTGAAAATCTCAAAGTGCTACACATATATTGAATGCTACACACATTCATAAACCGGTGGCGGCAGACTACCATGCAAGGTGCTTTCCAGTCCTACCGGGAGCAACTCATATACAGAGCTTTATCAATTAAAAAATCCCTGACTTTATATACAGGTACATGAACACACAGCATGACAATCACAAACACCTGGACAACAAAATGGAGGAGATAAGCAAGACAATTAACAGAGAGACCAGGGAGTGTAGGGATGGGGACCCACCACCTGAGAGCAACATGCTTACAACTGTTATCTTGAAGTTCTAGGGTGTAGAGAGCCACAGAAACGGTTATGGTAGGCCGGATTTGGCCCACGGGCCTTGAGTTTGACACATGCGATCTAGTGGTACTAAAAGTAACAAAAGAAGAAGAAAAAAACAGCCAAATATGTCAGCAGTTTAGCTAACAGACTTTGGAATGGGTACATTTTGTCCTTGTCAAACCTGTTGAAGAGAACCAAACTAAATACTCTGAAACTCAAACAACTTACTGTATAACAGTTCATGCACCGCTAGTTGGCAGTGTAGTGCAAATATTGCATAACTTGCTGCTACCAATTGTTGAATTTAATTAGCGGATTAGAATTAGCTTCCCCTAATTTTCACAAGACATTAGTGCTTTTGAAATTGCGGACCTAAATAAATTAATTAGTGCTTTAGAAATAGCGGAACTAATTTTTGGATTAGCGTTGCCCACCACTGGGTAATACATAAGTGCTTTTGAAATTGTGGACCTAAATAAATCAATAAGTGCTTTAGAAATAGCGGAACTAATTTTTGGTTTAGCGCTGCCCAGCACTGATAAAACCATAATACACTGGTCCAACAACACAAAAACCAGCAGAAATCATCAGAGCTTCACGAAGCCACGTTGGACATGATTTAATTCGCTCGTGACTTCCTCTTTCTGTCAGTGCAGGTCTGGAATGCTCCGCCCCCACTACATGTCCTGTCTGCTCTGCGAAGTTCTGTGATTATATGTTAAAACTTTTTAAAAATTATAATAAAACCATGGAGCACTTGTCTAACAACACAAAAACCAGCAGAAATCAGCAGAGCTTCACGAAGCCACGTTGGACATGATTTAATTCGCTCGTGACTTCCTCATGTCTGTCAGTCGATGTCTGGTATGTCTGGAATGCTCCGCCCCCACTACATGTCCTGTGGCAGACGCTGCAAAGTTCTGTGTTTATATGATAATAAAACGTTCTAAAAAATATAATAAAACCATGAATCACTTGTCTTACAACACAAAAACAGCCTGAAATCAGCAAAGCTTCACCAGCCACTTTGGACATGATTTAATTCGCTCGTGAGTCGTGACAAATCCATTTCCTCATTCCTGTGAGTGAAGGATGAAGCGATCACTTGACTTTTGGCAAAAAAACAAAATAAAAGTCCAGCTCTGGGATGAAGAAGGGATATTTAATACATTTGTGTCACATACAAATCAGTCCTGCATCGCTTTGCAATCCTTTGAATGAGAACGTGCGCGGCGCTGGGGCTGGGACAGGCGGGGGCGTGGGTTGGGGCGTGACAAACAACTCTGTTTTTATTGGCTGGTCATTGTCCGGGTCACTCTGTGTTTTTAGTGTTTTTATAAATGCTGATAGAGAAGCAAGGGGACTATAGTTTTTTTCAGAGATTACTTTGTCTAACATCAGTCTGTCAGTAGATAGTGACAGAGTGAAGAAATATGTTAAAAATATATTGTTAGAAAAGTTACAGACTGCATTACGTACAAAGTTACATAGTGCAGCTTTAACAAAAGTATTAAACCTAAAAGACTAACAGTAATAAATCTAAGGTGTAGACTGAAAAACATTATATTAAAATACACTAATAGTGTCACTTCCACCTCTTCTTTACAGCAATAATGAATTCGTTGAACTGTAAAGAAGAGGTGGAAGTGACAGTCGAACTCGCTGGCTGACCCTTCCTTTTGAGGTAGAAATGAGAGTAATAAAGAACTTCTTAAACTTAAATTACTTTTGTACAGCTACTTGTTAATATCATGCCTTCATGGCACTAAATCTTCTTACTTTGGTTACCTAGCAACATGCTGGGAAGCACTTCCTACTTTTTCCTTTCAAAATAAGAGTCATAATAACAAAAGAATGTGCATAATACAAAATAAAACATGTAAACTAAAACTTTGGCAGTAAAACTCCCACCAAATCACTAACCTATTGTGATTTCACTTCAAACATAATAATAATAACAATAATAATAATAATAATAATAATAATAATAATAATAATAATAATAATGAATTTAATTTATAACGCCTTCAACTTCCGCTCTCGGCAGGGCAGGTCGCATCTCCTTTTGCTCCTACACCTCCCTGGTTTCACCCCCCCTGCTTCTGCATTTGTCTCGTCTGTTACTCTTCAGCGCTCGCTCGAACCAATTTGGGATGGATTTATGTGCGTGGACTGTTTTCTGGGCTATTTCATCTATCGATACTATCGATAACAAAAATTTCCGCGAAGCGCACTGGCCAGGGAGAGCCAGGGCGCCCTATCGACACGCATGCGGTGAGCTACATTATGGACTCGATGAGCAGGCTAATGTAACTGTCCGCTCTTTCTGTCGGGGACGTGGAATCTCTGTGGATTATTGGGATACTGGTGGCTGTTCCTGCCACTGAAGGCTGAGGAGGACCGCAGCGATCGGCGTGCTGGCGAGTCTTCCGCTCAGCGAAAATGCTTTGATCCGGGCTATGACCTTCCCAGCTGTTGTGCGGGCTGAACCACACGGTGGGAGAAGCGGTGGCTGCCGCGGACCTGCGGTGTGTGGAACTCGTTTACAGCCGTCCGGATTAAAACAGGGCACATACGGAAGGATCTTTTAGCTCGGAACCTCTCTCGATTCGGCGATTTGGACCCAGAAACAGCACCTGGACTTAAAGACTGCAGTAAAAAAAAAAAAAAAGAACACTGTGGCCTGACTGAAAAAATAAAGCAACTAATCTAATCTGGTCTCTGGCCTTGGACTGAAGGCTGTCTACAAATCTTCTCCTGAGCTGGGAAGCTGAAGGGACCCGCTGCCCTCCCCCCCCAGAGGTCTCTGTGTGTGCGTTCTCAGATGGAGCCGAGCTGAGACCTGCGAACTGTTCTTATCTGGAGCTGATTACACACAGACTTTATTACCTCCCGCCTGCCGTCATAAATGCATCTTGTCCTGTCTAAATGTGCTAAAAAAGCTGGTAGAGTTTTTTTGGACTTTATCATGGAGTGTATTGGCAAAGTGTGATAGATTCTTTTTTTTTTGAATACTACGTTCTTACCTGTTTGTGTCTATTCCCTTTTCCATATCTGTTGATTGTGGTGGCGCGGTTTTTATACTGCTGCGACTTCGCGCGCTGTCCCTATCCTAAGACGGATGTGCGTAATCAATTACGTTGTCTTTGTGCCCCGGTGCAATGTCAAGGTCAATAAAGATATATTCTATTCTATTCTACTTTTCATTAATGAAAATCTCAAAGTGCTACAAGGTGCAACAGAATTAAATGTCAATAAAACAAATAATAAAACAATTAAAATCAATAACAGTATCAGCTAAGATCAAAAGTAGAATCATGAGGAGGTAGAGTATGCTCGGTTGAAAAGAAAGGTCTTCAAGCCGCTCTTAAAGTCAACCACAGACTGTGGGGCTCTCAGACAGTCAGGAAGAGAGTTCCACAGGCGGGGGGCAGCCACACTGAAAGCCCGGTCTCCCATGGTCCTTAATTTGGTTCTCGGAATGTGAAGGAGATTACTGTTCTGTGACCGCAGCGACCGGGTGGATGAGTATGGAATAAGAATATCCTTCAGATAATCTGGTGAAGCTCCATGTAAGCATTGATGTGTAATGAGAGCAGTTTTGTACTGAATTCTGTAGGTGACAGGAAGCCAATGAAGGTTATGGAGAATGGGTGTAATATGTTCAAATTTACGAACTCTCAACAAGATCCTTGCTGCACTGTTTTGAATATATTGAAGTTTCTGAAGGTATTTACCAGGGATTCCAATAAACAGGGAGTTGCAGTAGTCGAGCCTGGAGGAGACAAAAGCATGGACGAGCTTCTCAGCATCGGAAAAAGTTAGGGATGGGCGAAGTCTGGAGATGTTTCGAAGATGGAAGAAGCAAGTTTTAAACAGAAGCTTAATGTGATTTTCAAATGTAAGATTGGAGTCCATTTTTATTCCAAGATTAGTAACAGAGGTGGAGAGGGGGATGTCTTGTCCAGAAAAGGAAAGTCTTGTTATAGGAGATGTTTGTACCTGGTGAGGGGTGCCAATCAGTATGGCCTCAGTCTTGGAGCAGTTTAATTGAAGAAAGTTCTGATTCATCCATTCCCTAATTGCCTCCAGGCAGGCAGAGAGGGCAGTGAGTGAAGATGGAGATGACAAGGTGGAAGATGAGGATGCTCCAGTCCTGATGTAAAGCTGTGTATCGTCGGCATAACAGTGCCTAACACGCATAACATATAACATTACAATAAAATATATTTACATTTTAGCATTTACAGTACTCTGCTTCTAGTAACAACACAGTTTTATGAACTGGTCTATCAAGATACACTGGGCTGACAGTCCTTTTTCCATCCAAAGTCAAAGTCAAAGTCAACTTTATTGTCAGAACTGCAATATGTACAGGACATACACAGGACCGAAATTGCGTTTCTCTCAGTCCCTCGGTGCAACAGTAACCATCTAAACACTAAACACTAAAACATTTAATACACATAAGCATAAAATAGTAAAAAAGTGTAACACTGTCCTGAGTTTTTTCATAATAGTATAAAAGTATGAAAATTTACACCAACACTGAAACACCAAACACCCCTAAAACACCAAACACCCAATGAACATAAGCATAAAATGAAATAATAAAAGTGTAATACTGTCCTGAGTTTTTGCATAGTAGTATGAAAAGTATAAAAACGTAAATCTATAAAATAAACTGAAGTTTCTAGCGTTGACATTTGCAAAGAGTGGCACAGCAGCATATAAGTTAATGTACACAGTATATGTATGAGGTAGTTGATGTTGGTATAGAGGCAAAGTGGCATATGCAGTGAGGCACATAAGGCACATTTGGCATCCTTAGATAAGGCTAGTCAGAGAATGCTGTATATGTATCTGCAGTAGTGTAGATAAAAGTAGTGTAAATGTAAACAGTAGTAATAAATGTAAAGCAGTAGTAATAAATGTAAACAGTATTAATAAATGTAAACAGTGAATGTAAACAGTAGTATGACTATAGGCAGTAATGTAATACAAACATTAGTGCAAATATGAGAAGTAGTGCAAACTGAATGAACACATGACCGAGAGTTTAGTGAATAACCCGTTTGATGACACAGAGTCCAGTGTTAAAAACTTTGTGTTGAGTGGTAATGTGTGAGAAAGTTTTTTGTGTTAAGGCAGTTCAAATGGGAGGGGAGGCAGATCCTTATCCAAGGTTGAGTCACTCATCAACAGCTTCACCTTCCTGATTCTTCCATCTTTGCATTCCTTTTGTTTCTTTGCTAGATTTGTCTCTTTGACAAATTTTGAAGATCTAGAAGCCAGGATTTCCACTCTCTGTAGAGCTGATCCGAAAGAGGCTTGACCCATCCGACATTCTCCTGATATAACTGTTGCAGGATTTGTTTTCCTTTTAGGATGAAGGGTGCCACAAATCCCAGTGGATCATACACTGACGCCACTGTCCACAGGATTCCTCTTCTTGTCACTGGATGTTCTTTGACTGTTATTCTGAATTGAAACTCATCAGAAGAAATACACCACTGAACACTAAGTGCTCTTTCCATCAGTGGCTCTCCAAGCGCTAGATCCAAATCTTTAATACTGTCAGCACACTCCTCTCTGGGCAACGACTTTAACACATTGTCACTGTTTGATACGAACTTGTGTAATCTTAGTTTTCCTGTGTTACACAGCTCTCTTGCTTCCTTGACTAGTTTTATTGCTTCTGCGTCTGATGTAACACTTACAAGTCCATCATCTACATAAAAGTTTCTTTGAATAAACTTCACTGTGGTTGGAGAGAACTTTCCCTCACCTTGTGCAGCTAGATGTTTTAAACCAAAATTGGCGCAACCAGGTGAAGAAGCTGCACCAAACAGGTGAACCTTCATGCGAAAGACTGAGGGGAGAACACTTAGATCCCCATGCTCCCACCATAGAAAGCGTAAATAATCCTGGTCTTGGGGTGTTACATGGAACTGATGAAACATGTGCTCCACGTCACACATTACAGCCACTGAGCCCTTCCTGAACCTACAGAGTACTTCCACCAAAGCATTCATTAGGTCAGGCCCTGTAAGCAGGTGTTCATTTAGCGAAGTGTCTTGATATTGTGCAGAGCAGTCAAAGACTACACAGATCTTGCCGGGCTTTTGAGGGTGGTATACCCTATGGTGGGGAATATACCAAGCAGGGGTATTACAGAGTTCCTTCTCCGGTACTTTCTCTGCGTCATCGCGTGCAATAATGTCCTCCATGAACTTTGCATAGTCCGAGTAGTACTTTTGATCCCTTGTGAATCTGCGTTTGAGACTGCTTAAGTGTTGCATAGCACTTGACATGTTATTGGGAAGATTTGGTCTGTCACCTTTGAAAGGTAAGGGTGTAGTGATACACCTAACCTCTGATATTTTAGGCTTGACCTTCAAGTACACCTCTCTGCATCTCTTTGAAACTCTAAGTGTTACACCTTCTTGAAGCCCTCAAGGAGACGATTGGACACTTATATTGGTTAACAATTATTATGAATTAATGGACACTAATTAATCAGATTGAACTTTCTCTTTAATGTGTGTTAATTCAGAATTGATCAAACAGTATTTTTGTCATTTCAATGATGATTTTACTAAGCTGGTATATTTTAAATATGACAAAGTTAAGAGAACATCTCAGAATGATCGTGCTTTAAACTGTCTGCTCTATGCAGAATAAGTGTCTAAAGTTGAATGAACAATCCTTCGTATTTGTTTGAACTGTTTTTGTTTCGAAGGAAAAGTGCTAGACATAGCTTGCTTTCGGTCTCCCGTCCTTTCTAAAAACAATGAATCTGTTCTCAAAACAAGTTACATTGCTTGTTCACATGCACCTGCATCTTCTCACGTATGTTTTCTATGTTTTGTCTACCCTATCATCTGTCACTCAAACTCACTCACTTGCAAAGTCACTCCTTCTCTAGTGATGGACAGCCAATCAGCAGGAAGTATGTGACTAAGTCACACCCCCTTCTTAAAGGGCACTTCCTGCAATTTTTCTTTAGTGTTTGGAAGAGAACTAACTGACAACTGGTTTCTCTCCTCTGGGAAAAGCTGGAGACGTTCCGGTCATGTGTCAACTCGACCCACGTTTCAGCTGGAATCATAGTAAAGCCTTACTGTGATCCTTTCACTCATTTCTGAAAGAATTTGTTTTCTGAAGTTTTACTTTGAAAGTTCAGCCAGTAGCTGGTCCTGTTCCTGCCGGTGAAAGCGTGCTCCTGGCTCGTCTGATCCAGTCATACACGCACGAAGTCGACTGGACCTCAACGGGACAACACAGTCCGTTAGTGTCCACAAACTTCTCTGTCCTCACCTCCAAGGGACTATCGTCACCAGGTAAAGAGGCTTGTTTGTATGTTGCACGTGTCGGAGGTACAGCCGGATCCGTATGGGAAGGTGCCACTCTGGTTGTTTCAAATAATTAATTTCAGTTAACTTAGCTTTCAATCTTCATCTTCTTCCTCCTATTTCTTCTTTTCATAAGCTATTAATCTGTCAAGTAATGTGCCAACAGTTTAAGTTCCTAATTGTCTGTTTGTTTTAATTTGAATTCTTGTCAACGTAGTTATTAAATCAGAGCTAATATCGATACAAATGTTTAATGTAATTTTTGTGATAGTTTCAATAAAAGGTCTATTTTTTTGGTAGACCAACATAAGTTGAAGCCTCTCGTGAATTTACATTTTTCCTAATTACAGTAAAAGCAATTTAATATCGGAAAAAGGAAGAACTCGCGCATTGGTGGCAGTTTGTGCAGTTAAACTCTGCTCATACCTGCGCATCTACAATAATGGTGGTCCAGTAAGTGTTAAAATACCTTACAGCCACATTATTTCATTACAGGGGCATTTCATAATGTCCATCTTGCTTTTGTTTGATTCCTTCTTGTAGCTTTCTTGTGAAGCAGACATCTTAATAATAATAATAATAATGAATTCAATTTATAACACACTTTTCATTAATGAAAATCTCAAAGTGCTACAAGGTGCAACAGAATTAATTGTCAATAATTGTTATGCATGTTAGGCACTGTCCTTCAGATAATCTGGTGAAGTACCGTGTAAGCATTGATGTGTAATGAGAGCAGTTTTGTACTGAATTATGTAGGCGACAGGAAGCCAATGAAGGTTATGGAGAATGGGCGTAATATGTTCAAATTTACGAACTTTCAACAAGATCCTTGCTGCACTGTTTTGAATATATTGAAGTTTCTGAAGGTTTTTGCCAGGGATTCCAATAAACAGGGAGTTACAGTAGTCGAGCCTGGAGGAGACAAAAACATCTTCTTGTGAAATGCTCGTCTCTTCCACTGCTCTCTCTTTAAAATCTGATTCAAGTGCTTTGATTACATCTGGACCTGTTACTTCTTTTGTTTGTGTCTTGCAGATATAATTAACTTTATTCTTTAGCTTTGTGGTTGGCTCAGATTATCAGATGAATATCAGATTATCTTCATTCTGCACTGTCTTTACCTTGGAGCTTTGGCCATGTATGCAGCTTGTCCCTGAAGGCCTTAGCAATGACAAAAGGCCCTCCATAACGTTCATTGAGCATATTCCATGCTGCCATACAGGAGTCTTCAGAGGCAATCAGAAAATAGCCATCTAAGGCTTCTTTAACACATCCACCTACATACTTCTGTAGGAAAAATATCTTTTCTGCTGTGGGAATGTTCTTTCTCTCTATTAGAGTCTGAAAAGATGCTCTCCAATATTTAAACTTAAGTGGATCCCCACAAAATACTGAGGGCTCTGGAATCGGTAGCCTATTAGCTGACATGGCTTCTGCTAAAACCTTTACAAGCTCACCTGTGCTCTCGTGAATGACATTTAGCTGTTGTGGTGGTTGTGTGGGTTGATTAGCAGTGTCTTTGAACTCAGTTACCTGTATGTTTGCAGGATTCGGACTGATGCTTTCTTGCTTCACTGAAAAGTAGTCTTCTTCATAAACTTGTAATTTTGCCTTTGCTGCATTGAGTTTTTTCAGAATTTCCAGTCTTTCAATTTCCTTTTTTAAGTCCTCGACTGACTTTCCCCTTGCAGCACTTTCCTCTTGTTGTCCCTTTATCACAGCCGCCTTCTCCTTTTCTCTTTTTTTATTTTTATTTTTTATATTTTTTACATTTTTGGGTGCTAGTGACCTTTATTGGAGCGGGAGAGAGCGAAACGGGCAGAGAGGAAGGAGACACCACAGAAAGAAGCTCGTCGGGTCTGGGACGTGAACCCGCGACGCCTGTGGAGAGGCTCAGCCCCAAGCATATGTGCCGCGCGCTTAACCACTACACCAAAGTGCCGGCACTTCTCCTTTTCTATTTAACTTGCGTTTAGTTTCCTCTCTTTCCTCTAGATGGCGTTGTGACATTGCAGCAGCTTCTTGTTCTGCAATTATGCGTTTGTTTTTTTCTTCTATGGTTTGCATTTTTCCTCTAAATTTCTCTTGTTCAGCCATTATCTTAAGCACAGCCTTTGTGGCTTCATACTCTGCCATAGCTTCTTGTCTTTTGGTGGAGGAGCCATTAGAAATAACTGTACTGGCCTTAAACGGACTATGAACTGAGACAGTATCTGAGCTAGAAGATGTAAATACAGAACTAGCATCAGGCCAAACAATCTCCTCCTTATTTATTCCCTCAACATAACATTGGATGTTTTGGAAAACTACCTTAAGTCACTGATATGCCTTTGTCTAACTTGGAACACACATCATGGGGTGGTCCATCTATTGCTCTGTATTGATCATAAATATCGTTAAGAGCGGCTAGTTCTCTTTCACAATGTCCATATGACCTTCAAGAATGTCAACTGGATCTCCTTTCATAACAGATTTTTTAGCAACCTTGATAGCACTTTGAGATTTCCATTAATGAAAAGTGCGTTATAAATTGAATTCATTATTATTATTATTATTATTAATGCCTTCCATCCGTCATAAGTACTTTCAAAGTGACGTTTCAACCCCTGTAGTTTTTCTTTATGAAATTGTCTTCCTTTTCCTGTTAATATGCGAGGTCTTTCACTTCTACGCAGCTTTTCTTGCCCGATTTGCACTAAGGAGGTTTCATCTACTTGCTCTGCTTTGGCAGCTTGTTCTGCACTGGCATCTTCTATTTCTGTGTGATTTGTTTCTGACATTTTGTTTTACTTGAACTGTTATGGCCTTTTACTTGGTGAAATGTCTATTTAACTTGACTTAAATTATGAGCTTCGTTGCATTACTTCCCTTCTTGTTACCTTGTTGTGCTGCTGTTGTCAAGCTTCACACAGTTCCTTGTTGTTACTCCTTCCTCGTGTCACTTTCCAAACATGAACTTAAATGTCTGGCTTCTGGACGTCTTTATGAAGAAGCAGCAGATGAACATGTGTCCGTTAACATTTTGCAGCCGTTGGTCTTCGGTGCAATGACGCAATGTCGCCACCAGGGGTCAGGGCGTTCATGCAGCTCCGTTCCTTTTCTTTGTCATTGAGTTTGACTGGAGTTCGAAGTCGTTCGACTTCGAGGTGGAAGTTGTCACTTCCACCTCTTCTTTACAGAAATAATGAATTCGTTGAACTGTAAAGAAGAGGTGGAAGTGACAGTCGAACTCGCTGGCTGACCCTTCCTTTTGAGGTAGAAATGAGAGTAATAAAGAACTTCTTAAACTTAAATTACTTTTGTACAGCTACTTGTTAATATCATGCCTTCATGGCACGTAAATCTTCCTTCTTTGGTTACCTAGCAACATGCTGGGAAGCACTTCCTACTTTTTCCTTTCAAAATAAGAGTCATAATGACAAAAGAAAGTGCGTAATACAAAATAAAACATGTAAACTAAAACTTTGGCAGTAAAAAGTAGTATAAATCAATTCTTATGGGAGACCCTTAGAGGTAGAAGGATGATTTAAGATGGGGGAAATTCGGAGTCAAAGATTCTTTATACTGTAATAATAATATAATAATAATAATAATTGTAAATGACTACTAAATTCTCCTTGTTCATTGGTCCAACAGTGACATCTAGTGGTTAATTTATGCTTTTATTTTCTAAAGAACGTTAGATTTTCTTGTGTATTCTGTGGTTGCCTAGCAACATCCTGCGCGATGAGACTGCGTTAGTTTATGAAGAAACCCAGAGAAAATCTTCAAAATAGCGCCCTCGGAAAGCAGAATGAGGTACAAATATATGTAATTGTGATTTGTGATAAGAAATGTTATTTGTTTATGTAAGAAGAAGTAGAACGTCGTGGTTTATTTGTTTAAAATTGAAACTGTAACGAGTTAAAGGACCCAATGTATTCTTTTGTGTATAACTGAACATTGATATGTTGGTTTTATACATGTCCAACGGTTCTGTATTATTTTGTTTTATACTACAGTTTTCACGGTGTCAATGAGAAGAAAAGTCAAGATTAAACTGCACCCGTTTGAAACTCCCTGCGTCTGGCTGTTCAATCCGAGAGGCAGCTACAGTGAAAACTCAATGCAAGAGACCAGATCTTTCTGCAGTGAAGCTAACACCGTCCCATCTGGAACTAAGCTATCTCCTCTCTCACCAATGATCTCTCACAGGCAAGATAAAACACATAAAGTTAAAATGGACGATCACAAGAACAAGCTCACAGCATAACTGAATTGACGTAATGTCAAGGGATAGTTAAAAAGTCTCTTGTGAATCCAAAGCAGTTACAGAATAAAATGTCACTTCCAAAAGAGGAAAAAGAAAATCCTGTTGACATGCTACTCAAGTCTAGTTCCAGAGAGAGAAAACTAACAGAAAAAGGCCAAGAGATGCACATTCAAGAGAACAACAAACGTGAGAAAGCGTTTCACAAAGTTTATGATTCTTGGAAGTGGGTAGCCACAGAAACTAGGGAAAAACTAAAGGCCCTCTGTACATTAGAAGAACTGAATGGTTTACAGGAAAGCATCCAAGCTACGTATGATGCTGTAAGACTGCAGTATGAACCCATTCTACGTAACAGTAACACCACAGCAGAGATTGTCAAAAAGATGGAAGCCTGTGTTACACTCACAAAAGAAATCTGTGACCTCATAAACAATCGTACAGAAACTATTGATAAAGACTATAATAGCTATCTTGAGAAAGAAAGAGTAAGACAAATATTAAACAAAAATGAATCTGGATCTATCTTTGGTCACACTCAAACCGAAACCATATGCTCATCAAAGTCATCAAAGAGTTCAAGCAGACATTCCAGCTCATCTAGTACTAATAACAGCAAGGCAGATGCACAAGCAGAGCTTGCTGCTAAAGTGGAGCAATCAAAGGCCACAAAGGAAATTCAAGCACAGCAAGTACAGCTCCAAAAATTAGAAAATGAATGGAAACTTAAAGAGTCAAAAATGCTGTCAGAAATGAAGCAAATGGAAGTGGAAATGCACCAACAGCTGGAACAAGAAAGAGCAAAACTGCAGCGGTTAAAAGAAGAAAAGGAAATAGCTGTAGCAACAGCTCGTGTAAGAGCATATGAGGAATTTGAACACTATGGAAACAATGTAAAAATAGAAGATATTAATTACAGAACTAACCCTGTCTTCTCTAGAGATAAACCCTGCTTCAATCCAGATGCTACATCGTTTCAACCTTACCTATCAGCTCCTGAGGTGACAATAAATTCAGAGGCATCCAATCTAGCTGAAGCATTCGTCAGCTCATTAAGTATGAGTCGCTTGCCAGTCCCTGAACCCACAGTATTTAGTGGGGATCCTTTAAGGTTTACTGACTGGAAGATGTCATTCATGACTCTTATTGACAGAAAGCCCCACCCAGCAAGTGAGAAGATGTTTTACCTCAAAAATTATCTTGCTGGAGAGGCATGCAAAGCTGTTGAAGGTTTCTTTTATCGAGACTCAAAGGGTGCATACATTGAAGCATGGAAAGTCCTACAAGACATATATGGAAACGCGTTTATTATACAGAAAGCTTTCCGCGACAAGCTTACAAGATGGCCAAAGATAAACGCAAATGACTCACTTGCACTACGTGAGTTTGCTGACTTCCTCCAAGGCTGCAAAGAAGCAATTCCACATGTCAAGGGACTAGACATCCTCAATGACTGTGAAGAGAACCGTAAATTGCTCAAAAAATTACCTGAATGGATTGTTCACAAGTGGAGTCGAATAGTTGTGGAAGAACTTGATGAATCAGGTGATTATCCAGATTTTAAATACTTCACAGAGTTTTTGAGCAAAGAGGCAAAAATAGCCTGTAATCCCATCACCTCATCGCTGTATGGAAATTTCAAGTTTGCAGATGATAGAACACCAAGAACCAAAACTTTCAACACAAATGCACAACAAAAAGGTTCCAGTCAGGAGACACAAGATACAAATAGCTGTAAACCAAAATCGCCTTGCTATGTTTGTAAAAGTGAAGCACATGGCATCACCTGGTGTCCTACTTTCGCCTCAAAGAGTGTTGAAGACAAAAGAACATTCATACATGAAAATCGGCTCTGCTTTGGGTGCCTGAGAAAAGGTCATGTGGCCAAGGATTGTAAGAGACGACACACATGCAATATATGCAGACGTCGTCATCCAACCTGCTTACATGAAGAGAAGAAGGAAAGACATGTGGAGACGGCAACAAATAGCTCCACTTCCACAGAAGAACATGCAAATCAAGAAACACACAGAGTTATGTCCCATACATCAACACAGCATGCTTCTGCCACCACCAGTATTGTGCCAGTATTTGTGTCTTCATTACAAGAGCCGCACAAGGAAATACTAACATATGCAATGCTGGACACACAAAGTGACTCAACATTTGTGTTAGAAGATGTCATTGACAGACTAAATGTGGATTTCCATCCAACAAAGTTGAAACTCAGTACTATGACTGCTGTCGACACAGTTATTTTCAGCAAGAGTGTTCATGGTCTGCAAGTTCGAGGACTTAACTCAGAGAGTTACATCCAACTACACCAAGCTTACAGCAGAGACTTTATCCCAGTAGACAAGTATTCTGTCCCAACGAAAGAAACTGCATTGATGTGGCCTCATCTCAGAAGCTTGGCAGATAAGCTACCACCCGTTCAAGACTGTGATGTAGGACTTCTCATTGGATACGACTGTCCAGCTGCCCTAGCTCCACTTGAAGTCATAACAGGTGACAAAAACCAACCCTTTGCACAAAGATCAGAACTAGGATGGAGTATAATAGGCTCATCAAACCCCCACCTAGACAGACAAGGAAGTCAAAGCTTTGTGCATCGGCTCACAGTAAAGGAGCTAGCAATCCCATCGACGACTGACATCTTAAAGGTCTTAGAATTGGATTTCATGGAGAGAAGCTATGAAGATAAATATGTGTCTCAAGAGAATGTTAATTTTATACAGTTTCTCAGCAACATCACACAGAAAGATGACGGGCATTATGAAATGCCTCTCCCGGAAGATATAAAGCCACGGTGGGAGAAATGGATAAATGAACTACAGAGACTGAAAGAGGACCTATATGCCACAAAAGGTGGAGGAGAGTGCAGTATCTTATTGAACAATTCTGGAGTCGCTAGAAAAAGGAATATTTGATGAACATTTCCATGAGACAGAAATGGCACTCAGCTTAGCGCAATCTCAAGAAGGAGGACATTGTCATTATCAAAGATGATAACCTTCCAAGAAATCAGTGATGGCATCTAGGATGAGTGG
The DNA here is from genome assembly GCA_038048925.1 of Garcialebias charrua. Classification (NCBI taxonomy): domain Eukaryota; kingdom Metazoa; phylum Chordata; class Actinopteri; order Cyprinodontiformes; family Rivulidae; genus Garcialebias; species Garcialebias charrua. The sequence goes on from JBBPBX010035635.1 coordinate 15,798, forward strand.
TTGATACTGTTCAAGGCAGTGATGGATTGGTCCGTCGAGTCAAAGTTCAAGTCGGGGAACGAAAGTCAAATTCTTCTTCTAAACCTTCAATTATTGAGAGGTCAATTCAGAAATTAGTTCTTCTTTTGGAAAATGGATGAGAAAAGATGAACAACTTTTGTACAGTTTACTTATTTCATGATAGTTTTATGCAAACATATTCATTTAGTAGAGTTAAAAATTCTGTTCAATTCATTCACTCTTAATGTATTACTTTGTTCATTCATTGTAACAGGATTTGGTGGGAGTGTAAATGACTACTAAATTCTCCTTGTTCATTGGTCCAACAGTGACATCTAGTGGTTAATTTATGCTTTTATTTTCTAAAGAACGTTAGATTTTCCTTGTGTATTCTGTGGTTGCCTAGCAACATCCTGCGCGATGAGACTGCGTTAGTTTATGAAGAAACCCAGAGAAAATCTTCAAAATAGCGCCCTCGGAAAGCAGAATGAGGTACAAATATATGTAATTGTGATTTGTGATAAGAAATGTTATTTGTTTATGTAAAAAATTTGGGCAGCACGGTGGCACAACTGGTAGAGCTGCTGCCTCTCAGCGAGAAGGTTGCCGGTTCAAATCCCGGTCCGGGGGCCTTTCTGGGTGGAGTTTGCATGTTCTCCCCGTGCATGCGTGGGTTTCCTCCCACAGACCAAAAACATGCATGTTAGGCTGATTGGTGACTCTAAATTGACCCTAGGTGTGAGAGTGGATGGTTGTTTGGTGTGAGTGAGACAGGTCCCTCTTGTAAATGAGTCCCCGTGACTCAACAAGGCTAGCCTGTATAAATAAAGGTTGAATGAATGAATGAAAAAGAAGAAGTAGAACGTCGTGGTTTATTTGTTTAAAATTGAAACTGTAACGAGTTAAAGGACCCAATGTATTCTTTTGTGTATAACTGAACATTGATATGTTGGTTTTATACATGGCCAACGGTTCTGTATTATTTTGTTTTATACTACAGTTTTCACGGTGTCAATGAGAAGAAAAGTCAAGATTAAACTGCACCCGTTTGAAACTCCCTGCGTCTGTCTGTTCAATCTGAGAGGCAGCTACAATAATAATCATTTTATTTAAAAGCGCCTTTCAGGACACCCAAGGACACTTAACAAACCAATACAGTGTAATGCAGATCAAACATTATCAACGACAAATTGAAATATAAAATACATAAAGATTATAAAATGCAAAATAATAAAAATACATTTAGTAAAGTTAATGATAAGCTAGTCTAAAGAGATGTGTTTATTGTCATTTGCACCGCATGTGGTACATGTGATGAAACGAGATTATGTACACAGGGTCCCAGTTACATCCAACAATAAAATGTAAAAGAAAAACATAACATCTAAAATATGAACTAAGAAAAACATCAACTAGAAATACACTAAGCACTAATATCATAGAAAACATTACTCCAAACAGCAGCATGAACATGAGTCTGTATGAGCAGATGAACACGAATGAACACAGCAACATGAAACAGATCAGCAGCAACATGAAACAGATCAGCAGCAACATGAAACAGATCAGCAGCAACATGAAACAGATCAGCAGCAACATGAAACAGATCAGCAGCAACATGAAACAGATCAGCAGCAACATGAAACAGATCAGCAGCAACATGAAACAGATCAGCAGCAACATGAAACAGATCAGCAGCAACATGAAACAGATCAGCAGCAACATGAAACAGATCAGCAGCAACATGAAACAGATCAGCAGCAACATGAAACAGATCAGCAGCAACATGAAACAGATCAGCAGCAACATGAAACAGATCAGCAGCAACATGAAACAGATCAGCAGCAACATGAAACAGATCAGCAGCAACATGAAACAGATCAGCAGCAACATGAAACAGATCAGCAGCAACATGAAACAGATCAGCAGCAACATGAAACAGATCAGCAGCAACATGAAACAGATCAGCAGCAACATGAAACAGATCAGCAGCAACATGAAACAGATCAGCAGCAACATGAAACAGATCAGCAGCAACATGAAACAGATCAGCAGCAACATGAAACAGATCAGCAGCAACATGAAACAGATCAGCAGCAACATGAAACAGATCAGCAGCAACATGAAACAGATCAGCAGCAACATGAAACAGATCAGCAGCAACATGAAACAGATCAGCAGCAACATGAAACAGATCAGCAGCAACATGAAACAGATCAGCAGCAACATGAAACAGATCAGCAGCAACATGAAACAGATCAGCAGCAACATGAAACAGATCAGCAGCAACATGAAACAGATCAGCAGCAACATGAAACAGATCAGCAGCAACATGAAACAGATCAGCAGCAACATGAAACAGATCAGCAGCAACATGAAACAGATCAGCAGCAACATGAAACAGATCAGCAGCAACATGAAACAGATCAGCAGCAACATGAAACAGATCAGCAGCAACATGAAACAGATCAGCAGCAACATGAAACAGATCAGCAGCAACATGAAACAGATCAGCAGCAACATGAAACAGATCAGCAGCAACATGAAACAGATCAGCAGCAACATGAAACAGATCAGCAGCAACATGAAACAGATCAGCAGCAACATGAAACAGATCAGCAGCAACATGAAACAGATCAGCAGCAACATGAAACAGATCAGCAGCAACATGAAACAGATCAGCAGCAACATGAAACAGATCAGCAGCAACATGAAACAGATCAGCAGCAACATGAAACAGATCAGCAGCAACATGAAACAGATCAGCAGCAACATGAAACAGATCAGCAGCAACATGAAACAGATCAGCAGCAACATGAAACAGATCAGCAGCAACATGAAACAGATCAGCAGCAACATGAAACAGATCAGCAGCAACATGAAACAGATCAGCAGCAACATGAAACAGATCAGCAGCAACATGAAACAGATCAGCAGCAACATGAAACAGATCAGCAGCAACATGAAACAGATCAGCAGCAACATGAAACAGATCAGCAGCAACATGAAACAGATCAGCAGCAACATGAAACAGATCAGCAGCAACATGAAACAGATCAGCAGCAACATGAAACAGATCAGCAGCAACATGAAACAGATCAGCAGCAACATGAAACAGATCAGCAGCAACATGAAACAGATCAGCAGCAACATGAAACAGATCAGCAGCAACATGAAACAGATCAGCAGCAACATGAAACAGATCAGCAGCAACATGAAACAGATCAGCAGCAACATGAAACAGATCAGCAGCAACATGAAACAGATCAGCAGCAACATGAAACAGATCAGCAGCAACATGAAACAGATCAGCAGCAACATGAAACAGATCAGCAGCAACATGAAACAGATCAGCAGCAACATGAAACAGATCAGCAGCAACATGAAACAGATCAGCAGCAACATGAAACAGATCAGCAGCAACATGAAACAGATCAGCAGCAACATGAAACAGATCAGCAGCAACATGAAACAGATCAGCAGCAACATGAAACAGATCAGCAGCAACATGAAACAGATCAGCAGCAACATGAAACAGATCAGCAGCAACATGAAACAGATCAGCAGCAACATGAAACAGATCAGCAGCAACATGAAACAGATCAGCAGCAACATGAAACAGATCAGCAGCAACATGAAACAGATCAGCAGCAACATGAAACAGATCAGCAGCAACATGAAACAGATCAGCAGCAACATGAAACAGATCAGCAGCAACATGAAACAGATCAGCAGCAACATGAAACAGATCAGCAGCAACATGAAACAGATCAGCAGCAACATGAAACAGATCAGCAGCAACATGATGTGATATTTCACAGTGATTATTCTGGTTATTTATTCATGAGTCTAACAGCCTCAGGGTAGAAGCTGTTCCTCAGTCTAGTGGTTCTACACTTAATGCTCCTCAACCTCCTTCCTGAGGGGAGTGGGGCAAAGAGTGTGTGTGCTGGGTGAGTGGGGTCCTTCATGATGCAGGTGGCTCTCTTCCTGCATCTGGAGGTGCAATGCAGAAACACCACAAAACCTGGCGAGCTCAATGAGGGGCCTAGACAAGTAGGGCCCTGAAAATGTAGGCCGGCGGCCAACTTGGAAAGGTATACAAAGTATATTAATTGTTCATAAGTCAGCGATGCAATAGCCTAAAAAGATGAAACTTTACAATGTCCAATGACAAAAGGTAAACAGCAGGTAAACAACTGCTGTTGTTTACTTGGTCTAAGTGTGCAGATAGCAGGCCAACAGCAGGGACTCTGAAACACTATGGGTCAGAGAGGTGATGATCAGATCCAGGACGAGCCCTAAAATCCATGGCAGAATAATCCAAATGGTGAATCATCTTCACCAACATCGGACCGCGCTTTCCTCGACGTCTGCAATGCTTCCTCCAAGGAGAAGGGCCAGGATCACAAAAGAAGAAAGCCGGAATTTCAGATAGAACTGGTAGAAGGTTCAAGATGGCGGCGCGTGCAAAGGCTGCGGCTTCTCTCTCTCCCAGCAACACAGTGCTTTTGTCTGTCTTGTCCTGCATGCCGCAATTTGCCGGCACGTCTTCGTCTTGTCTACGTGATCAAGAACGCAAGTATAGCCGTGAGTTCCTGCTTGATGTCAGAAAAACCGCTCATCTGGAAATAAGCAGCGAGCTCGAGGTGCAGCTATGTGCCTGCGGCCTGCTTTGGAAGCCAGCACCGAGCCTCCCTTCATCGCGCCCGCAGTGGAAGCGCCACAAACGGCATGACAGGAAACAGAAGCGGGGTAAACGCGGAGGTATCAGAGCTAGGCTAGCAGCTAGCCCACACAGGCCGGCTATTCCATCCATGGTTTTGGCTAACGTACGCTCCTTGGACAACAAATTGGATTATATACGCCTGCTACGAACAACACAAAAGACTGTGAGAGACTGTTGTGTGTTTGTATTCACGGAAACGTGGCCTAACAACAACGTTCCAGACCATGCTGTTCAGCTCGAGAGGCTAACATGCTACAGAGCGGACCGAACCCTCGAGGACGGTAAGACACGCGGAGGGGGGCTGTGTGTTTACATCAAGGGATGCACCGATACCAGATTTTTGAAAACCGAGTACAAGTACAAGTACTTACAATAAAGTACTTGCCGATACCAAGTACCGATACAAGTACTAAATAATATTTTTTAAAATCATTCTAATTAACTTAAACTGTTTATTTTCATTAGACACTTCAAACATAAATAAACACAGTACTGTACATTACTATTGGTAATCTGTAAAGTATGTCCAAACTTGTACAAAAAAAAACTGTTTTACATTTGAACTCTTACATAGTCTTTTTAACAAACAGCCTCACCACATCTTTCACCTAAATGTGAATTAAATTAACTGTACAAAGGGGTCGGGTGCATTGTGGAATGGGTGGTGGCCGAGGGCGGGGACCCTGGCGGTCTGATCCTCGGCTACAGAAGCTGGCCATTGGGACATGGAATGTCACCTCTCTGGTGGGGAAGGAGCCTGAGCTAGTGTGTGAGGTTGAGAGGTTCCGGCTAGAAATAGTCGGACTCACCTCAACGCATGGCTCTGGCTCTGGAACCAGTTTCCTTGAGAGGGGTTGGACACTCTTCCACTCTGGAGTTGCCCCTGGTGAGAGGCGCCGAGCAGGAGTGGGCATACTTGTTGCCCCCCATCTTGGTGCCTGTACGTTGGGGTTCACCCCGGTGAACGAGAGGGTAGCCTCCCTTCGCCTACGTGTGGGGGGACGGGCTCTGACTGTTGTTTGTGCCTATGCGCCAAACGGCAGCGCAGATTACCCACCCTTTTTGGAGTCCTTGGAGGGGGTATTGGAGGGTGCGCCTCCTGGGGACTCCCTTGTTCTGCTGGGGGACTTCAACGCTCACGTGGGCAATGACAGTGAGACCTGGAGGGGTGTGGTTGGGAGGAACGGCCCCCCTGATCTGAACCCGAGTGGTGTTCTGTTGTTGGACTTCTGTGCTCGTCATGGATTGTCCATAACGAACACCATGTTCAGGCATAAGGGTGTCCATATGTGCTCTTGGCACCAGGACACCCTAGGTCGTAGTTCAATGATCGACTTTGTTGTCGTCTCATCTGATCTGCGGCCGCATGTCCTGGACACTCGGGTGAAGAGAGGGGCGGAGCTGTCAACTGACCACTACCTGGTGGTGAGTTGGCTCCGATGGTGGGGGAGGATGCCGGTCAGACCTGGCAGACCCAAACGTATTGTGAGGGTCTGCTGGGAACGTCTGGCAGAGTCTCCCGTAAGACGGAGCTTTAACTCCCACCTCCGGGAGAGCTTTGAACACGTTCCGAGGGAGGCGGGGGACATTGAGCCCGAGTGGGCCATGTTTCGCGCCTCTATTGTCGAGGCAGCTTATCGGAGTTGTGGCCGCAAGGTTGTTGGTGCCTGTCGTGGTGGCAACCCTCGAACCCGGTGGTGGACACCGGCGGTGAGGGATGCTGTCAAGCTGAAGAAGGAGTCCTATTGGGCCTTTTTGGCCTGTGGGACCCCGGAAGCAGCAGATAGGTACCGGCAGTCCAAGCGGCATGCGGCTCGGGTGGTTGCTGAGGCAAAAACTCGGGCGTGGGAGGAGTTCGGAGAGGCCATGGAGAATGACTTCCGTACGGCTTCGAGGCGATTCTGGTCCACCATCCGGCGTCTCAGGGGGGGAAAGCGGTACGCGACCAACACCATTTATGGTGGGGATGGCGTGCTGTTGACCTCAACTCGGGATGTTGTGAGTCGGTGGGCGGAATACTTCGAAGACCTCCTCAATCCTACTGGCACGTCTTCCACTGAGGAAGCGGAGCCTGGGGACTTTGGGTCGGGCTCTCCAATCTCTGGTGCTGAGGTCGCCAAGGTGGTTAAAAAGCTCCGCGGTGGCAAGGCTCCGGGGGTGGATGAGATTCGTCCTGAGTTCCTTAGGGCTCTGGATGTTGTGGGGTTGTGTTGGCTTACGCGACTCTGCAATATCGCGTGGACATCGGGGGCAGTTCCCTTGGATTGGCAGACTGGGGTGGTGGTTCCCCTATTCAAAAAGGGGGACCGTAGGGTGTGTTCCAACTATAGAGGGATCACACTCTTAAGCCTCCCTGGTAAGGTCTATTCAGGGGTTCTGGAGAGGAGGGTCCGTCGGATAGTCGAACCTCGGATTCAGGAGGAGCAGTGTGGTTTTCGTCCTGGTCGTGGAACACTAGACCAGCTCTACACCCTCAACAGGGTCCTGGAGGGTGCGTGGGAGTTTGCCCAACCAGTTTACATGTGCTTTGTAGACTTGGAAAAGGCATTCGACCGCGTCCCTCGGGGGGTTCTGTGGCGGGTACTCCGGGAGTATGGGGTACCAGGCCCTTTGATATGGGCTGTTAGGTCCCTGTACGACCGGTGTCAGAGCTTGGTCCGCATCGCTGGCAGTAAGTCAGGCTCGTTTCCGGTGAGAGTTGGACTCCGCCAAGGTTGCCCTTTGTCACCGATTCTGTTTATAACTTTTATGGACAGAATTTCTAGGCGCAGCCAAGGTGTTGAGAGGATCCGTTTTGGTGGCCTTAGAATCGCTTCTCTGTTTTTTGCAGATGATGTGGTCCTATTGGCTTCATCAGCTCGTGATCTACAGCTTTCGCTGGAGCGGTTTGCAGCTGAATGTGATGCGGCCGGGATGAGGATCAGTTCCTCCAAATCCGAGGCCATGGTCTTGAGCCGGAAAAGGGTAGCGTGCCCTCTCCGGGTCGGGGAGGAGGTCCTTACCCAAGTGGAGGAGTTTAAGTATCTCGGGATCTTGTTCACGAATGAGGGAAAACTGGAGCGTGAGATCGATAGGCGGATAGGTGCAGCGTCCGCAGTGAAGCGGGCGCTGTACCGGTCTGTCGTGGTGAAGAGAGAGCTGAGTCAAAAGGCAAAGCTCTCAATTTACCGATCGATCTACGTTCCCACCCTCATCTATGGTCATGAGCTTTGGGTTATGACCGAAAGAACAAGATCTCGGATACAAGCGGCTGAAATGAGTTTTCTCCGCAGGGTGGCTGGACTCTCCCTTAGAGATAGGGTGAGAAGCTCAGTCATCCGGGAGGGACTCGGAGTAGAGCCGCTGCTTCTCCACATCGAGAGGAGCCAGTTGAGGTGGCTCGGGCATCTGGTTAGGATGCCTCCTGGACGCCTCCCTGGTGAGGTGTTCCGGGCATGTCCCACCGGGAGGAGACCCAGAGGAAGACCCAGGACACGCTGGAGGGACTATGTTTCTCGGCTGGCCTGGGAACGCCTTGGGATTCCCCCAGAGGAGCTGCTCCAAGTGGCTGGGGAGAGGGAAGTCTGGGCCTCCCTACTTAGGCTGCTACCCCCGCGACCCGACCCCGGATAAGCGGAAGAAGATGGATGGATGGATGTTTACATTTATTACTACTGTTTACATTCACTGTTTACATTTATTACTACTGTTTACATTTATTACTACTGTTTACATTTATTACTACTGTTTACATTCACTGTTTACATTTATTACTACTGTTTACATTCACTGTTTACATACTACTGTTTACATTCAATGTTTACATTTATTAATACTGTTTACATTTATTACTACTGTTTACATTTACACTACTTTTATATCTACACTACTGCTGATACATATACAGTATTCTCTGACCAGCCTTTTTTCATTCATTCATTCAACCTTTATTTAGTCAGGTAAATCTTATTGAACCTCATGGGCTCATTTACGAAAGTGACCTGCTAAAACTAAAGAACGATGAACAGCAATGGTAGAATTTCCTTAAACAATAAACAGTAAACAAACAATAAACAATAGAAAAACAAAAGAGAGAAAAAAACAAAAGAAAGAAATACTTTTTTTTTTTAACAAAGTATCAAAAAACTAGCAAAACATAAGGTAGACGTATAAAATCAAAGACAGGAACAAATCTGCATTGGTTTTTGCCAGGATTCCAACAGATTCTGAAAACCATTTAGAGAAGTCAAGGTCGAGAGCTTCAGATCTTTTTGTAAGATATTCCATGAAGCAGGAGCAGAGTAGGAGAAGGCCCTTTTTCCAAGTTCAGTCCTCACTGACGGAACACTGCAGGTAATCATGTCCTGAGAGCGCACACTGTAGCTGCACTCACGCAAAGACATGTAGGAGGAGATGTATGAGGGCAGCAGACCAAGAAGTGATTTAAAGATGAAAATGTACCAGTGGAAGAGTCTGCGTGAGGTTAATGATGTCCAGTTAACCAGTGAATACAGGGTGCAGTGGTGGGTACGATAATCACAACCAGTTATGAATCTTAGTGCACCATGATAGACAACATCCAACATCCGCAGGGTGCTTGTAGGAGCATTCATGTAGAGAATGTCACCGTAATCAATGGAGGGAAGGAAAGTCACAGATACAAGGCGTTTCCTAACATTCAGTGATAGACATGATCTGTTTCTGAAAAAGAAACCCAGTTTAACTTTCAGTTTCTTCACTAGGTTTTCCACGTGGAGTTTAAAAGAGAGATGTGAATCGATCAGGATACCCAGATATTTATAGGAATCAACAAACTCAATAGGGACACCATTTGAAGATAAAATCAGAGGAGGATCTGCTGGAACCGCCTTCCTATTTGAAAAAAACATCCCTTTTGTTTTATCAGCATTTAGGACAAGTTTGAGACGGAACAAATCTGACTGGATGATGTCAAAAGCGGATTGCAGTAACTGGAAAGCCTTAGCAACTGTTTTAGCTCGGCAGTAAACAACTGTATCATCAGCATAGAAATGTAAGGATGCATCAGGGATGCAGTGACCTACATTAGCTATGTAGATTGTAAAGAGAGTGGGTCCTAAAACTGAGCCTTGTGGTACACCATTTTTAACTGTTAAATAGCTGGAAGAAGTACCGTTATGTTGAACACATTGCCTCCGATTGGAAAGATAGTTAGAAAACCAACCGATGGTGTGATCAGAGAAACCGATTTCTGAGAGCTTATGACACAGGATGTTATGATCCACAGTGTCAAAAGCTTTAGACAGGTCTAAGAAAAGTGCAGCACAATAATCCTTAGCATCCAATGCTTCAACAACATCATTCAGAACCTTCAGAGAAGCAGTTGTTGTGCTGTGTTTTTTCCTGAAACCAGATTGATGAAGAGGTAAGATGTTAAATGAGTCCAGATAGTTTTTGATCTGAGAGTTTATCAGTTTTTCTAGAACCTTGGCTAAGATGCAGAGTTTAGAGATCGGTCGATAATTGTTCAGTGAGGTGGGGTCACCTCCCTTCAGCAAAGGAAGAACAAAGGCTGTTTTCCAAGCATCCGGAATGGTGTTTTGGCTTATGGACAGATTAAAGATGTGGGTCACAGGGACTGTGATGATATGAGCAGCCAGCCTTAAGAAATAAGGTGGAAGTTCATCTGGACCTGCAGATTTTTTAGGATCAAGATCATTTAACAGTTTATTTACCTCACTGACTGAGAACGGAGAAAAAGAGAAGGTGTGATTAACTGATGGTTGACTTGTAGGAGTGATTTGATTTGTAGAAGTTTGATTATTAGATAAAGTGGCTTATTTAAGGATGCCCAATGTGCCTCACTGCATATGCCACTTTTTGCCTCTATACCAACATCAACTACTACCTCATACATATACTGTGTACATTAACTCATATGCTACTTTGCCACTCTTTGCAAATGTCAATGCTAGAACCTTCAGTTTATTTTATAGTTATACTTTTTATACTTTTTTTATACTACTATGCAAAAACTCAGGACAGTATTACACTTTTATTATTTCATTTTATGCTTATGCTTATTTTATGCATTTTATTTGGTGCACCTGGTGACACCAGCAACTTCCTTCCCAGTCCCAGTGTTGGTTTTCCCCTCCCCCACTTCAACCCGGTGGTCAGAAATCTTGGAGTGCAGCTTGACTCCAACTTAAAGTTTGATAAACAGATCAGTTCTGTTGTCAAGACCAGCTTCTTTCAGCTCCGTCTGCTCTCTAAAGTCAAGTCATTTCTCAGCCGTGGTGATCTGGAGAAGGCCATCCATGCCTTTGTGACCTCCAGACTTGATTATTGTAATGCTTTGTATGTTGGTATTAATCAATCCTCCATCTCCCGTTTACAGCTTGTACAGAACTCTGCCGCGCGCTTTTTGACCAACACACGAAAATATGAACACATCACTCCTGTCCTGTCCTCTCTACACTGGCTCCCGGTTCAGTTCAGGATACAGTTCAAGCTGCTCCTGTTTGTTTTCAAAGCTCTGAATGGACTTGCTCCTCTGTACATCTCAGAACTTTTGAAAGCCCATCAGCCCGGCAGAGATTTACGATCTGCCAGTCAACACCTGCTGGAGGTGCCTCGCTCAAGGTACAAACAATGGGGAGACCGGTCATTTTCTGTTGCCGGCCCAAAAGCCTGGAACAGTCTCCCCCTTGAGCTGCGTGCCACCTCTGATCTGACTCTGTTCAAAACCAGACTGAAGACCCACTTGTTCAAAAAAGCTTTCAGTGTGTAACTTTTATTACTTTGGTATTTTAGTATGTAGCATTTTTATTTCCATTGCCTCCTTTTATTGCTGTTGCTTTTATTCTATTTTCACTGATTTATTGTACCGGTTTTTATATTTTCTGTCCTGTTAAGCACCTTGGTCAATGCAAGGCATTGTAGGAAGGTGCTATACAAATAAAGTTTATTATTATTATTATTATTATGTTCATTAAATGTTTAGTGTTTTAGTGTTGGTGTAAATGTTCATACTTTTATACTACTATGGAAAAACTCAGGACAGTGTTACACTTTTACTATTTTATGCTTATGTTTATTAAATGTTTTAGTGTTTAGTGTTTAAATGGTTACTGTTGCACCAAGGGACTGAGAGAAACGCAATTTCAATCCTGTGTATGTCCTGTACATATTGCAGTTCTGACAATAAAGTTGACTTTGACTTTAGAAGAGAGCCCTGACCATAGTAGAAAAACTCTGCAGACATCTCAGCAAAGCTAGGGAGCTCCAAAAGTGTCCGACGATTATCCTGCTGAGTCGAGTCGACAATTTGAACAACCCACCCTGATGCTGCTCAATAATCCAGGTAGAAAAATCTAAAAAAGTTAAGTCTGGTCCTCTGGACATTCAAAAAAACAAAACAAAGCAAAAAAAAAATTGTAGAAACATTTCGTCTTTCGTCTGAAAGACTTCTTCAGTCTGAGGTACTGTATTCAGCTCAGTCTGATAAATAGCACCTTCTCACAGTGGATCAACCAGTTTGCTGCTGAACCACACTGAACAAATAACAGAAATGAAACAAAACAGCGAAAGACATGAACAGCAAGCCCTACACACTGGCGCCATCTTGGAAAAACTCCCCATTGAACATGTACGTTATCTGGTGCTACAAAATTGATTGACAGCTGCTGATGATCAAAGTCAAAGTCAACTTTATTGTCAAAACTGCAATATGTACAGGACATAGGATTGAAATTGCATTTCTCTCAGACCCACGGTGCAACAATAACATTTAAACACGAAAACATTTAATGAACATAAGCATAAAATGAAATAATAAAAGTGCAATACTGTCCTGAGTTTAGCATAGTAGTATAAAAGTATAAAAAGTACAGTATATCTCTAAAATAAAATGAAGGTTCTGACATTAACATTTGTATTAAAGTGACAACGCAGCATATGAAGTTTATGTACACAGTATAAGTATGAGGTACAGTATTTGATATTGGTATAGATGTAAAGTGAAATATGCAATTAGGCTAGTATCTAAAAAAGTTAAGTCTGGTCCTCTGGACATTCAAAAAACAAAACAAAGCAAAAAAAAATGTAGAAACGTTTCGTCTTTCATCCGAAAGACTTCCTCAGTCTCGGACGAAGACTCAGTTTCGGACGAAAGACGAAACGTTTCTACATTTTTTTTTGCTTTGTTTTGTTTTTTGAATGTCCAGAGGACCAGACTTAGCTTTTTTAGGTTTTTCTACTTGGATTATTGAGCATGCATCAGGGTAATTAGGCTAGTAAAAACATATACATACTGTATTTATCAGCAGTAGTGTGGATATAAAAACTAGTGTAAATGTAAATTTTTCATTCATTGAACCTTTATTTCGTCAGGTTAATCTTCTTCTTCTTCTTCTTTTATTTAAGTTAAGACAATGCATATTAATCAACATGACAGCAGTTAGCATCAATGTAAATATGCCGGAGTTAGCACAATAGCTAATTTTCATACGTTGTCCTGAGGCAGGTAAGAATAAGAAACATCCCATAAAACAAAAGAGCAGAGAATAATACATTCATTCAACCTTTATTTATACAGGCTAGCCTCGTTGAGTCACGGGGACTCATTTACAAGAGGGACCTGTCTCACTCACACCAAACAACCATCCACTCTCACACTCACACCTAGGGTCAATTTAGAGTCACCAATCAGCCTAACAAGCATGTTTTTTGGTCTGTGGGAGGAAACCGGAGTACCCGGAGGAAACCCACGCATGCACGGGGAGAACATGCAAACTCCACCCAGAAAGGCCCCGGACCGGGATTTGAACCGGCAACCTTCTCGCTGAGAGGCAGCAGCTCTACCAGTTGTGTCACCGTGCTGCCCAATACAATGCCCATAATACAAACATCACCTATATAGCACATAACACAACATAAAATTACAATAAAAATATGATGCCATAAGAAAATAGACAAAGTAATCTACACATGAGTGCACTTCTGATTAGTTTTCAGCCAAAGTTTCAGAGAGTTTTTAAAGCCACAGTTCCTGATGGAAACTGGCAGTGTGTTCCATGACTGGTTCCTCTGATGGACACCACCATTTGACCACATTTAGTCCTGCGCCGCTGCACGTCACAATCTCCTCTGGTCAGTGCTCTTGTGTTTACTGTGCTTGTTTTTTTACTTATAAAATATATTAAAGGAGGAGGAGCAAGTCCATTTAAAACTTTAAAAATCAGGCAAACGTCCATAAAAATCTGATAGCTATGTAAATCTAAAATCCATCCATCAATCCATCCATCTTCTTCCGCTCATCCGGGGTCGGGTCGCGGGGGTAGCAGCCTAAGTAGGGAGGCCCAGACTTCCCTCTCCCCAGCCACTTGGAGCAGCTCCTCCGGGGGAATCCCAAGGCGTTCCCAGGCCAGCCGAGAAACATAGTCCCTCCAGCGTGTCCTGGGTCTTCCTCTGGGTCTCCTCCCGGTGGGACATGCCCGGAACACCTCACCAGGGAGGCGTCCAGGAGGCATCCTAACCAGATGCCCGAGCCACCTCAACTGGCTCCTCTCGATGTGGAGAAGCAGCGGCTCTACTCCGAGTCCCTCCCGGATGACTGAGCTTCTCACCCTATCTCTAAGGGAGAGTCCAGCCACCCTGCGGAGAAAACTCATTTCAGCCGCTTGTATCCGAGATCTTGTTCTTTCGGTCACAACCCAAAGCTCATGACCATAGATGAGGGTGGGAACGTAGATCGATCGGTAAATTGAGAGCTTTGCCTTTTGACTCAGCTCTCTCTTCACCACGACAGACCGGTACAGCGCCCGCTTCACTGCGGACGCTGCACCTATCCGCCTATCGATCTCACGCTCCAGTTTTCCCTCATTCGTGAACAAGATCCCGAGATACTTAAACTCCTCCACTTGGGGCAGGACCTCCTCCCCGACCCGGAGAGGGCATGCTACCCTTTTCCGGCTCAAGACCATGGCCTCGGATTTGGAGGAACTGATCCTCATCCCGGCCGCATCACACTCGGCTGCAAACCGCTCCAGTGAAAGTTGTAAATCACGAACTGATGAAGCCAGTAGGACCACATCATCTGCAAAAAACAGAGAAGCGATTCTAAGGTCACCAAAACGGATCCTCTCAACACCTTGGCTGCGCCTAGAAATTCTGTCCATAAAAGTTATGAACAGAATCGGTGACAAAGGGCAACCTTGGCGGAGTCCAACTCTCACCGGAAACGAGCCTGACTTACTGCCGGCAATGCGGACCAAGCTCTGACACCGGTCGTACAGGGACCTAACAGCCCTTATCAAAGGGCCTGGTACCCCATACTCCCGGAGTACCCCCCACAGAACCCCCCGAGGGACGCGGTCGAATGCCTTCTCCAAGTCCACAAAGCACATGTAAACTGGTTGGGCAAACTCCCACGCACCCTCCAGGACCCTGTTGAGGGTGTAGAGCTGGTCCAGTGTTCCACGACCAGGACGAAAACCACACTGCTCCTCCTGAATCCGAGGTTCGACTATCCGACGGACCCTCCTCTCCAGAACCCCTGAATAGACCTTACCAGGGAGGCTTAAGAGTGTGATCCCCTCTATAGTTGGAACACACCCTACGGTCCCCCTTTTTGAATAGGGGAACCACCACCCCAGTCTGCCAATCCAAGGGAACTGCCCCCGATGTCCACGCGATATTGCAGAGTCGCGTAAGCCAACACAACCCCACAACATCCAGAGCCCTAAGGAACTCAGGACGAATCTCATCCACCCCCGGAGCCTTGCCACCGCGGAGCTTTTTAACCACCTCGGCGACCTCAGCACCAGAGATTGGAGAGCCCGATCCAAAGTCCCCAGGCTCCGCTTCCTCAGTGGAAGACGTGCCAGTAGGATTGAGGAGGTCTTCGAAGTATTCCGCCCACCGATTCTCAGGGAAGACCCTGCATTTTTCAACAAGATAATGCCAGACCACATTCTGCAGCAATCACAACATCATGGCTACGTAGGAGAAGGATCCGGTACTGAAATGTCCAGCCTGCAGTCCAGATCTTTCACCTATAGAGAACATTTGGTGCATCATAAAGAGGAAGGTGCGACAAAGAAGGCCCAAGACGATTGAACAGTTAGAGGCCTGTATTAGACATGAATGGGAGAGCATTCCTATTTCTAAACTTGAGAAACTGGTCTCCTCTGTCCCCAGACGTCTGTTGAGTGTTGTAAGAAGGGGGGATGCCACACAGTGGTAAAAATGGACTTGTCCCAACTTTTTTGGGATTTGTTGACGCCATGAAATTTTGAAACAACATATTTTTCCCTTAAAATGATACATTCTCTCAGTTTAAACTTTTGATCTGTGATTTGTGTTCTATTCTGAATAAAATATTAGATGTTGGCACCTCCACATCATTGCATTCAGTTTTTATTCACAATTTGTTTAGTGTCCCAACTTTTTTGGAATCCGGT